>SJYC01092006.1:0-66377 GCA_006408675.1 Madoqua kirkii | reverse complement strand
TGCCAAAGCCTTTGACTGTGTGGATCACAATAAACCTTGGAAAATTCTGAAAGAGATGGGAATACCAGACCACCTGACCTGCCTCTTGAGAAACCTGTATGCAGGTCAGCAAGCAACAGTTAGAACTGGATATGGAACAACAGACTGGTTCCAAATAGGAAAAGGAGTATGTCAAGGCTGTATATTGTCACCCTGCTTATTTAACTTATATGCAGAGTACTTCATGAGAAATGCTGGCCTGGAAGAAACAAGCTGGAATCAAGATTGCAGGGAGAAATATCAGTCACCTCAGATATGCAGATGACACCACCCATGGCAGAAAGTGAAGAGGGACTAAAAAGCTTCTTGATGAAAGTGAAAGAGGAGAGTGAAAAAGTTGGCTTAAAGCTCAACATTCAGAAAACAAAGATCATGGCATCTGGTCCCATCACTTCATGGGAAATAGATGGGGAAACAATGGAAACAGTGTCAGACTTTATTCTTTGGGGCTCCAAAATCACTGCAGATGGTGACTGCAGCCATGAAATTCAAAGACACTTACTCCTTGGAAGAAAAGTTATGACCAACCTAGATAGTATATTCAAAAGCAGAGACATTACTTTGCCAACAAAGGTCCGTCTAGTCAAGCCTATGCTTTTTCCAGTGGTCATGTATGGATGTGAGAATTGGACTGTGAAGAAAGCTGAGCACCAAAGAATTGATGCTTTTGAGCTATGGTGTTGGAGAAGACTCTTGAGAGTCCCTTGGATGGCAAGGAGATCCTACCAGTCTATTCTGAAGGAGATCAACCCTGGGATTTCTTTGGAAGGAATGATGCTGAAGCTGAAACTCCATTACTTAGGCCACCTCATGTGAAGAGCTGACTCATTGGAAAAGAGTCTGATGCTGGGAGGGATTGGGGGCAGGAAGGGAAGGGGACGACAGAGGATGAGATGCCTGGGTGGCATCACTGACTCGATGGACGTGAGTCTGAGTGAACTCCGAGAGTTGGTGATGGACAGGGAGGCCAGGCGGGCTGCGATTCATGTGGTTATAAACAGTCAGACACGACTGAGCGACTGAACTGAACTGAATGATTACAGTTACTGATAGTGTTATAGTTAGTATTAAATTGTGAAAACTTGTAGGTTATCTAAATCTTCAATTTTTTTTCTTTTTTTTACCCCAGGGCCTCTAATACTAGTTAGTGAATTTGTATTGATGGAGTGAGAAAATGAATAATCAAATGAGTACAAAAAAAAAATAGCTAGGAGCCATTCATGTAGTTCTGGATTTTGTATTTCATTCCAGTGCCCCTTCTAGGGGCCCACACAACTATGTCTTACCTATTTAGCTACATGAATTCCCTGTGTTCAGGGCTGGCAAAATTTGTTTTCCAAAATGCATTTGTTACTAAAAATAATTGCTAGTCAAACTTCTTTTCTTTTCTTTTCCCCTAAAAGGTCATTAAATCTCTTTTTACACAGGTGAAATTCTTAGTCTGAAAATATTTGAAAAATAGCTGAAATAGCTTGCAAGACTTATAAATAGCTAAATAGTGCTTTAATTTAAATAAAAGTGCCTTTTAAATAAGCAATAAAAGTGACTTTTATGGCAACTTTATTTTCAGTGTTGACAATGGGAATGAAAGCCAAATACCTTTAGTGCAGGTTTCACTCATGTATAAGCTTATTTGCTTGAGTATTTGAAACATACAACTGAGAGAGAACAGATGTGCAGCCAGGCCATCAGTGCTGAAGTCTTGGTCTGATGCCCTCTGCACTCTTGGGCAAATTTTCTGATGGCTTTGTATGTGGTACAACAAATGACAGCACCCCTGTTTCCACTTAACCCATGTTCAGACACAAATTCTGTTCCTTACTGTGAGAATAAGGGCAAATTTTTCTCTGGGCCTCTGTTTACCCATTTTGAACAAAAAGGACTTATTAACAAAGCTGAACACTGAAGAATTAATGCTTTTGGACTGTGGTGTTGGAGAAGACTCTTGAGACTCCCTTGGACTACAGGGAAATCCAACCAGTCCATCCTAAAGGAGATCAGTCCTGAATATTCAGTGGAAGGACTGATGCTGAACCTGAAACTCCAGTACTCTGGCCACCTGAGGGGAAGAACTGACTCACTAAAAAAGATCCTGATGCTGAAAAGACTGAAGGTGGGAGAAGAAGGGGATGACAGAGGATGAGATGGTTGGATGGCCTCACTGAATGGACGTGTTTCAGTGAACTCCTGGAGTTGGTGATGGACAGGGAAGACTGGCGTGCTGCAGTCTATGATGTCACAGAGTTGGACACAACTGAGCGATTGAACTGAACTGAATAACTTCAAATGTGTGTGATGAGGACAAAATGAGAGGCTGCATGCAAAGTGTACACTGTATACTCAGTATTATACTATTACATTTGTCCTTTCTCTTTCTCCAGGACACGGTAGAATGAAAAGAGTATTAAAAGTTGGTAGACACAGTGCCTAACTAAAAGTGGGACATGAATTTCCAGCTCTAATGCTCTGAAGAATTTTTCATCTCTACGTAAAATAGATAAACGATAAAAGTGAACAGTAAACTTAAATTTTCTCTGTTGCACTCCCAACTATCTGCCTCTAAAGCTGTGTATTGTCTGTCTAGTGAATAGAGCAGTAGAAGCTTAAACTAGAGATCTGAGCAGTGTTGACTCAGATTGCTAGTCAAGGAGCCCTTCCCATTTTGTCTTTGAAATGTTTCTGCAATCTACCATACCCGTTCCTAAACCCATACTGCTTCCTCATCAGTTCAGCATTTCAGGACTTCTTATTAACTATATTGCTTGGCCTTCCTCCTTCTAATCTTAGCTTCTCCAATCCAATTGAATCAAAACTATCGATACTTTTCAAAATTGTATTATGTTACTCTCTATAGCAATGGATTCTTGTTGAATAAAGATTAAATTTAAAAAATACAGTGCAATAGAAATAAAAGCAAAAATAAAGAAACAGTAACTAACCAAGCTTACAAGTTTTGCACAGCAAAAGAAACCATAAACAAAATGAAAAGACAACCTATAGATTGGGAGAAAATATTTTAAAACTATGCAACCAACAAGGGCTTAATTTCTAAAATATATAAATAACTTATACAACTCAATAGTAATCAAGAAAAAAAATTAAAAATGGACAGAAGACATAAATAAACATTTCTCCGCTGGCCAACAGGCACATAGAAAGATGCTCAACACCACTAATTATTAGAGAAATGCAGATCAAGACTACAATGAAGTACAACCTCAAACACCAGTCATTAAAGTCTACAAATAAAAATTACTAGAGAGGGTGTAGAGAAAGGGATCCTTTCTGCCCTTTTATTGTGAATGCAAATTGATGTACCCACTATGAAAAACAGTACAGCAGTCCTTAAAAGCCTGAAAATAGAGTTGCCATATGAAGCAGCAATCCCACTCCTGGGCAAATATCTGCAAATAAGTTAATTCAAACAAGTGCACGCATTGTTATATTCATAGCTGCAATATTTCTTACAACCAAGGCTTGGGAGCAACCTCAATGACCAGCAACAGATGAATGGATAAAGAAAATATGGTACATATACACAATGGAACACTAGTAAGCCATACAAAGAATGAAATGCCAATCGCAGCAACATGGATGGACCTGCGATTATCACACTAAATGATGTAAGAAGAAAGAGAAAGACAAACACCACTTAGTACTCATACGTGGAACCTAAAATCCAACACGAATGAACTTATATATGAAACAGAAGCAGACTTGGAAACATGGAGAACAGACTTGTGGTTGTCAAGGGGAACAGGGGTAGGGGAATTTAGGGGACTGGGAATTTAGGTTTAACAGATACAAACTATTATATAGAATGGATAAATGACAAGGTTCTACTGCATAGCACAGTAAAATATACTTAATATTCTATAATAAACCATAATTGAAAAGAATATGGAGAAAAATGTGTATATATATACGCGTACATGCTAATCTGCTTAAGTCATGTCTGACTCTGTTTGACCCTCCCTATGGACTGAAGCCTGCCAGGCTTCTCTGTCCATGGGATTTCCCAGGCAAGAATACCAGAGTGTGTTGCTGGGCCCTTCTCCAGAGGATCTTTCCAACTCAGGGATTGAATCCATGTCTCTTAGGTCTCCTGCATTAGCAGGCAGGTTCTTTACCACTAACATCACCTCAGAAGCTTAAATATATACATATACATATATATATATAATAATTTTGTTGAATAGCAGAAATTAATACATAATTGTAAAAGAAGTATACTTTAGTAAAATAAATTTTATAGAACAAAACTTAACCTATCATTTAAACTCTTTTAAGACCGGGTCCTTGGCATATATCAAGGCTGTATATTGTCACTCTGCTTATTTAACTTATATGCAGAGTATATCACAAAAATGCTGGGCTGAATGACTTGCAAGCTGGAATCAAGGTTGCTGGGGAAAATATCAACAACCTCAAATAGGCAGATGACACTACCCAAATGGGTGAACTTGAAGAACTAAAGAGCATCTTAATGAGGGTGAAAAGAAGAGTAAACAATCTAGCTTAAAACTCAGTATTTAAAAAACTAGGAACATGTAATCTGGTCCCATCACTTCATGGGAAATAGATGAGGAAAAAGTGGAAACAGTGAAAGATTTTATTTTCCTGAGCTCCAAAATCCTGTGGACAGTGACTACAGCCATGAAATTATAAGACACTTGCTCCTTGGAAGAAAAGCTATGACAAATATTAAAGAGCAGAGACATCACTTTGTCGACAAAGGTCAGTATAGTCAAAGCTATGGTATTTTGCAGTAGTCATGTCCAGATGTGAGAGTTGGACCATAAAGAAGGCTGCTAAGTCGCTTCAGTCGTGTCCGACTCTGTGTGACCTCATGGATGGCAGCCCACCAGGCTGCCCCATCCCTGGGATTCTCCAGGCAAGAACACTGGAGTGGGTTGCCATTTCCTTCTCCAATGCATGAAAGTGAAAGTGAAGTCGCTTAGTCATATCCTACTCTTAGCGACCCCATGAACTGCAGCCCAACAGGCTCCTCTGTCCATGGGATTTTCCAGGCAAGAGTACTCGGGTGGGGTGCCATTGCCTTCTCCAATAAAGAAGGCTAGTGCTGAAGAATTGATGATTTTGAACTATGGTGCTGGAGAAGACTCTTGAGAGTCCCTTGGACAGTAAGGAGATCAGACAAGTTAATCCTAAAGAAAATCAACCCTGAATATTCACTGGAAGGAATACTGATACTGAAGCTCTGATACTTTAGCCATGTGATGTGAATGGTCAACTCATTGGAAAAGATGCTGATGCTAGGAAAGATTGAGGGCAGAAGGAGAAGTGGGGAACAGACAATAAGATGGTTGGATAGCATCACTGACTCAATGGACATGAGTTTGATGAAGCTCCAGGAGACAGTGAATGAACAACAAGGAAGCCTGGCATGCTGCAGTCCATGGAGTCATAAGGAACTGGACACAACCTAGTGACTGAACAACAAAGATGTTATTGTAACCTACCTATGAAGTCACATTTTCATCACTGTTCTCTGAGTTCCATGTACTCTAGTCACAACTGTTTTCTCTGACTTAGAGCTTCTATGCACCCGTCACCTTGTACATGTAACTCCTGACCAGTGAGTCCAAATTAACCAGACCTTCTATCATGTCACTGCATTTTATTACCTTTATAACATGTATATCCAACTGATATTTTCTCATTCATTTGTTTATATATAGCCATAATATCAATTCCATAAGAACTATAATGCTGTCTTTTTTAATCATGCTATCCTGGAATCTTCACAATTATCTGGAAAATGTTTCCAAATTGTATTAAATAAGTAAATAAATAAATTCCTCTCCAATTGCCTTTATTCCTTCTAATTAACCAACTTGTTTTCCTCTTTGAATTCTCATTGTAATAGACTACAGAGGATATGACAGAGATTCCTGGTTCTCACCATATTCATGTCCTCTTCTTCCTGATCAGAGTTAGACTACTTTTCCCAGCATCTATTGCAGTTAGATATGGTCATATGACTATTATCTGGCCAATGTAATGCAATGAACTGAAGTGATGTTGACTATTTTTAGTACTATTTTAACCCACATAAACTTCCCGTGCACAGGGCTTCCCTCATAGCTCAGTTTGTAAAGAATCTGCCTGCAATGCAGAGTCCTGAGTTAGATTTCTGGGTTGGGAAGATCCCCTGGAGAAGGAAATGGCAATCCACTCCAGTATTCTTGCCTGGAAAATTCCATGGACAGAGAAGCCATGTGGTCGCAGGAGTCGTACACGACTTAGTGACTAAACCACCACCATCACACAGTTTGGGGTAAATGAAAATGAGTCTGGAGAATCTACATAAGAAGAGAGGCACGAGATAGAAGAAGCTTGTGCCCCTGAAGAGCCAATTAGAGTAGAATCTCTGCCCTCTAAATAGCACCCACATTGAAGTGTGATTGAATGATAAACTTCTATTTCATTAAGTCATTGGGGTTTGAAGAATAACCATAATAGCAATTTACCATATCCTGACTCAAACAAATCATTTAGTGAGAGCATGTGAGCCCTGGCTCCATGCTCAAATAAATGATGATTATTTTTTAAAGGCAAGTGTTACGGCTAATTTAATCTTCAGCCCCTAGTACGATTGCTGATACATCTCGTATGACAAGAATGGATGAATAATTACAGTGACACTCAAATTCTTTGCAAATGAGATTTACTTCCAAATGAAACTGAAGCCCTCTGTTTTGTATCAATTTTCCCTTACCTGAATCAAAATAAAAAGGAGCAATAGAAAAAGAACAGCATGTGAGACCAGACTGACCCATTCTTCTCAAAGACTGCTTCTGACTATGTGACCTTGGAAAAGTTATTTTTCCTATGCAAGTTTCAATTTCTTCATCTTTAGATGGGGATAATAATTATTATAAGGACTAGAGATAAAAAACATAAGTCATATGCTTGCACCTGGCAAATATACTATATAAATATGGCATGGGTAAGGATTATTTTCATAACTATATGGCAAAAATATATATTTCTCCACGGAAATTGTGGAACAAAGCAGAGCAGTCTTACTTGGTAGAGTACTTGAGAAGGTCATTAGTACTGTTAACATTTCTTGCAAAGGAAGGAAGCTATGCCATTCCTCTGAAGTTCTGGTTAAGGTCCAATGCTTATGGGGACATAGGCAGCATGTGCCTTTGCAAGGAGAAAGCTGACAGTAACCAAAAGCAGTGCAGGCACCCCAGGGCTTTGCTGAAAGCTCAGTCCATTTGTAAGAAGCAGTGACTGACCCAGCCACTGAAAACATGACAGGCAGAAATCCAGAGATTTGAGGATTACAAGGACTGAGCGACAGCAACAGGAATTCCCCAGTCCTTCGAAATTCTGCAGCACTGCGTTTATTATTTGTAAGTGGATATTTTTCAGAAAAATCACAGCAAATCCAGCCATTGGTGGTCAGATTTCAAGCCAGAGTTTTCTCCAGATAGATTTATTTAGAACAAGCCTTTGAATCATTTAAAAGCAAGCCAGGCACATCTTCATGAATTTTCTCCCAGGAAATCTCCTCATTTCTAAGGAGAAGATCAGATGATACACAACAGCCAATACTAACTTCTTGAAGATGTTATCAAGTCCTCTGCCTCATAATGTTTTAAGAAAATACAGGTGCATCATGCTACTGAGTCTTTGAAGGAAGTAGAAAAAAATACAACACATAATTTAAGTGTAAAGTAGAAAATTTGAAGTTGACATGAACTTGGCTTCAATGTACTATTAGCATCCACGTTGTTGACCTTGGGAAAGTATGAAGATGGTTCCTATGCTGGAGTGTGAGCTTTGAATTTTAGAGAAGTCATGAACCAAATTACAAAGGTAACAGCAATATTACTAGCTCCGTCATTGCCAGCCTCCAGCGAGTAACATCAACTTAAAAAGCACTTGCACTGACATTCCTTAATCTCCCAAGGGGAACACTGTTAGGCACTATGAGAATTCCACAGAATCAGAGCTAGGCTCATTAAAGAATCGAGGTGGAAGACTCAAGAAACAGGAGAAGGAGGTGAGAAGGGACAACCTATCCAGTTTGATTTCTGTCTCAGGAGGTACCATCACTGTTGGAGAGTAGAGCACTGAGGTTGTGGAATCCAGAATAAAAGGAGAAAAAATACTTTTACGTTCTGGCCAATGCCTAGTTATTTGTGAATCAAAGATGCAAACATAGAGAATCGATGTGTGGACACAGCCGGGGTAAAGGGTGTGAATGAATTGGGAGACTGGGATTGACATATACACACACCAGCGTGTGTGGAATACGTACTAGTGAGAGCCTGTAGCATAATCCAGGGGGCTCAGCTTGGCATCCTATGGTGACCTGGAAGGGTGGCATGGGGCAAGGTAGGAGGGAGGTCCAGGAGAGAGAGGGTATGTGCACGCACATGGATGATCCCCTTCACTGTATAGCAGAAACTAACACATCATCGTAAAGCAATTATACTCCAATTAAAAAAAAAATGAATAAAGATGAGAGGACTTGAATTCGGGAAGATTATATATAATTTGGCACTATATTAAGGTTTCAGAGAATTGATGTATTGAGAAATAGAATTTAGTATAGTGTTAACCTCATTTTAATGAAAAGAAAAGAGAGAATCAGGGAAATGAATAACTTAAGAATTCAAAAAGAGAAAGTAGCGATAAGACCCAGGAGGAGACCTGTACCATGTTGTTCCATTTGAGAACTTCCCTCATCTTGATACATGAGGAAAGTATAAGTGTGATAAATCCTCATCTATCACAACACAAGTCAACAGCATTTAAAACTTATATCTCAAGAATTAGCAGTGTAAATGTTTTCATTTGGCCATGTAAAATTGATGATCATAGTATATAATAAGATGAACTAATAGAGTTAAAGTGGTTACTTCTAAGCAGCAATATTGAGTATGGGGAGAAACATCTTTAAATATTATACTTCAAAAATAAATAAATAAAATTTAAATCACAATGCATCAGGTTGAGCCCTAGACAGGGTGTCTTTTACTTAGCTTCAAGATGACTTTATCAAAACTTCCTATTTTTTAAAAATCTGTATAACATATTGAATATTATATTTATCTATATAATAGGTATAACTTTTTTACTCTTCTTATGAAATAGAGTTTTATTGAAATAATTTATACACGGGGCATAAAAAGCTGCTGTTGATATTAGAAGACTCAACATATAATCATAGTTCTACCAGTATACTTATTGTGGTTGTTAGATCATGTGATACAAAGTAGAAAATTGGCCAGAGGGGCACAGGATGGTGGAAAGACTCCCCAGAAGTGGGGGCGGGGGCAGATGCCAGTGCTGCATTCCCAACCTAACACGCTCCACAGGCTAGTGAGCTCGAACATGGGGCAAAGGACAGTGGCACCCTCCCTTCACACTGCTAAAGTCAAACAGCTCCTGAGTTATAACATGCCCTGGCTTTTGGCTAGGGCTGGCAAGTGCATGTGGTCCTTACAACACAAGGAATAGCATCAATAATGTAATAACTTTGTAGGGTAACAGATGATAACTAGAATTACTGTGGTGACTGCTTCAAAATGTATATCCATTTTGAATTCCAAGATGTATACTTAAAAATGGTATTGCATGTAAATTGCACTTTAAATTTAAAAAGATACACATCTGTTGTAACAGCCAGAATCAAATGGTGTCTTGTCCATTGACTTCAAAACGTACTAGAATGGAGAATAATATATTGCTGTGTCTCGGCTACCCATGGCATTGGTGACCTATAATTCTTCTAACTGCTCTGAAGAGCAAAAGATACACATATTTCATTGAATTTTTACCATAAGGCTGGTGAGGAAGGCTATGCCCCAAGCATACTGGTTAACACAGAGAAAATCACATCAATATATTGCCTTTTGGATTCATTTTCCAAGATTAAAATACCGGTGGTATGACCGTGCACAGAGGGTTTGGATGGGAAAAGGGTGTCAATTTTTGCAGAACCTCTATGTACTCTTATAGTAATAGCCTGCCCTTCAGAGACAGGCAGAATTTTATATTCACTTCAGTTAAAAGCTACACCTTGCACATTTATAAGTAAAAAACTTCATTCACCTCCAGTCCTAAGGGAAGCCACAGAATTACTAAAACCAGTCTTTCAGAGTAACTGCTAAAAGCAGCCCTTTATTAAGACAGAGCCCTGACGTTTTAAAATTTCCAACATTGTCTTTGCCATAAACTGGCATTTTAGGTGATCAGTCAGAGTGATCTGCACTCTGAACAAATGTACTAAATCTGCAGCTGGTTTCATGTTTTCCTCTCCACTTCTGCTTCTGGTTTGCATGCTTCCAGAACTATCTTCAGCTTACTTGGCAGAATCATCCGTCTTAAGTAAATATCTGACCCAGCTCCCCATTGCTTCAGTCCTGTAGATGGAATCATGCAGCTCACAGAATGAACTACAATTGCTTAGCAAGTTATACAAAATCTGCTATGACCTGGCTCTTATCCAACTGTCCAGACCAGCATTTTGTAACCACTTTTAATGCGCCAGGCACTGCATTAAGTCTTATGTGAATATATCTCCAAAACTCAACACAGTCTCCTGTGAGTAGTAACATAATCCACATTTTACGGATGAAAAACTGATGTTCAGAGAGGGCGGTTTAACCATCATTACAATAAGAAGCCAGGGGTTCAAGATGTCTTCCTCTCTGCCTCAGCCACCCCTGCTTCACTCACTGACTATGGTTTCGTCACTCTAATCTGCAGTAGCATTTTGTCTTCATTTGGGGTTTCCTCATTTATATTGGGAGCACAGATGCTTTGTCCTGTAAATAGAGCCTTAGTAGCTGAGTATTCTCATCCCTCTACAAAGAAACTAAGTCATTTCTATCTTTGCAGACAGTTTTTAAAAAGAGAGAAAACAAAACATTTGAAATAAGAATACAAGACAAAATTATAACAGTGTAGGAGTAAGATTTAAATAAAGTCTGAAGAAAGATAAAGAAAGCAGAGGAAAATCTTTGAACAACAGTCCCTAACTCTGTAGGCTGGAGAGAACAGAGGTCAGAGAGAAAGAGAGAGAGAATGAGATGTCTTTAATTTTTTTAGCAAATACTAAGAAGTAAGGGTGTAAATAAAGACCAATCAATTACTCAGACTTTAAAGAAACTTACTATAGTCTTTATTTGGTATGGGGCTATTATCCGCTTAAACAAACATAGAAAAAGTATTTAAAGGACTTTATATGTTCACATATCACAGTGATCTCCCTCCATTCTAGATTTTTCCAGATGCGAATCCTCCAGCTTCGGAGGCTTTTCAGGACTGTTTTGCCTGGGAGTCTGGGTAGGCTCTGCTATATGTGTTGCTTCCTCAAGACATGCTTTTTTTGGTTTGTTTTTTGTAATGCTAGCTTTGTTTATAGTTTTGTTTATGTTGAACATCTATTTCTTTCTGTTCTTCTTCTCTCCAATACCTACTGCTCCTTGGAGGTTAACTGGAGGTTAACTTAGGTATGATTACACCTTCTCTCCTATGGCCACATGCATTCTGGAATAGGTTTCCCTTCTCAGAGCATCTTTGACAACCTGCAGGGGTGTCTATGATGGCATTTCCATGAAGGATATGAGTTATCAGTCTTCCAGTGGGAGAAGCATGCCTTTTCTGTGTGGGTGTGTGAGATAGTATAATAAATGAGAATGGTGATAACAGAAACCAGTCCTGGATCTAGCCTTTGCAATCTGAGAGGACTCGTGGAAGTTATCCCTTCAGCGTCCTTATCCATGAATGGTAATCGTCAAAGCAACTACTTAATTCATTGATTTTGCCAATTCATGTGAAGTGATTAGCAAGATAGCTGGCATATAAAAGGAGCTCAGTCACTTAATCGAGTTGAGCATTTTGACTACTTATCTTATGAGATCTTGATTAACCAACATGACTTCATTCG
Organism: Madoqua kirkii; assembly: GCA_006408675.1. Classification (NCBI taxonomy): domain Eukaryota; kingdom Metazoa; phylum Chordata; class Mammalia; order Artiodactyla; family Bovidae; genus Madoqua; species Madoqua kirkii. Next base: position 54,400 of record SJYC01092006.1, on the reverse strand, counting down.
TTTTGATCTTATTTTCTCTTCTGATCAAAAAAAGAAAAAAAAATATTGAAGGTCCATGATTTCTTAAAAAGTGGAGAATACTTGTGTTCAAGAAATAAATGAACCGCTCCGTATTTGATCTGGACCTCTCTTGTGGTGGTTTGGTGGTAGTGGTTTTGTTGCTCAGTTGTGTCTGACTCTTTGTGATTCATGGACTGTAGTCGCCAGACTTCTCTGTTCATAGGATTTTCCAGCAAGAATACTGGAGTGGGTAGCCATTTCCTTCTCTAGGACTTCTCATAGGACTCATCAATTTTCACCTTGTGACATAGTTCTCCGTCTACTGTTGTTTTAGTTGCTAAGTTGTGTCTGACTCTTTGCTCTCTTTTGCACTCTAGCCTGCCAGGCTCCTCTGTCCATGAGATTTCCCAGGCAAGAATACTGGAGCAGGCTGCCATTTCCTTCTCCAGGGGATCTGCCCAACCCAGGGGTTGAACCCATATCTCTTGCATTGCCAGGTGGATTCTTTACCACTGAGTTACCAGGGAGGTCCCCATCGTTCTCTGGTGCTCCTGTTTTATATCTTCCTTGAGCAAGCTGGGCCTGTATCTTCATTTATATCTAACACTTTTAGATACACTATGTTGCCTTGATGCATAGTAGAAACTCAAGTATTTGATAAATGAAAATATATAAATAAATTTGCAAGGAATTAAAAGAGCCACTAAGTCTGATACTATAAAGGGTTAACTTGAATTGTTTTTCTTCAAATTGCATTCTGTGACCATGAATCACAGTTAATATCCTCAGAAGTAAGAAACATTACAATTATAAAATATAACTTCATAAATTTCTATTACAATTCCAGACACTATAAAAATCAAAATATATTCCCACCCTCTAAAATCTTAATTTAACAGAACAGTTAAACACTCGGTACGTATTTATAGACTTCACTGCCTTATGGTAGAGATTTGGTGGTAAATATTCAGGATTAGACATTTGCTCTCAAGGAACTTACAAATGTTTGATATCATCCTTCTCCTTTAACTACATTTTAAATATATTTTTATGATCCATCAAAAGAGCTTCACTCTAATAGCAAATGATATATTCTGCTTGTCTGTGTACAATATATTCTGTGCAATATATCCCACAGAGAAGAGATAACATTTTTTTGCAGTTCACTAAAACTCAGAAACCTTATATTTAATTAGATATTATATAAAAAAGGTACTGGTGTACTGGGAAAAAAAAATTAAACCCACTAAAACTTTTAAATAGATCTAACGTTTTCTTACTCCATTTAGCAAATCAAAAAACTCACTGCTTGAAATAGAAGTTTTTTCTCCTTTTCATAATAATTGCCATTAATTTTATGTAAATTAGGTTCTAAACCTGTGAAGCTGCTAAAGACCACATTTGCTCAGCCAGAAGAACTCTGTTAAGTCCATATTTCTAGGATGTCTCTTTCTCTCTTATCCTGTCTCTCTCTGGACTGTGCTTTCTTTTATTTACATTCTTGATTTCTTTATTTGCTCTGCCACATATAGTTTTGAAAAAGAACGGCCAAAGTACAATATAATTTTTACATCTAATCTTTTATTTTCCACAATGCTTTGCAAATGTCATTCCATCTGCCTACTGACCATCTTTCCTATACCCAGGTTGGTCACCTGGAAAAGTCTACTCTCTTCTAGGACACAGTTCTAAAGGGTCATTCTGGAGAATATCTTGGCATCTCCACACTGAGATCAATTTAGTTACTCTAACTCATACAACATCATGATGACATTTCAAATATTGAATTAAGCTTCTCATACATTATCTTTGAAATAGTTCTGTGAAATATGCACTATTACAATCAGAGGTCAACAGCTAAACAAATGGTGACTGAGAAAGATGAATTTCTTTGCTTAAATTTATTATGTAGAAGAGCTGGGATTCAAGTCTAGATAGGTCTTTATGATGCCAAACCATGGGTTCATAATCACTAACATATATAAAATGTTATTAAAATTAACACAATTTTCTAAAATTATCTACTCTAAGAGTTGACTCATTGGAAAAGACTTTGATGCTAGGAGGGATTGGGAGCAGGAGAAGAAGGGGATGACAAAGGATGAGATGGCTGGATGGTATCACTGACTTGATGGACGTTAGTCTGAGTGAACTCCGAGAGCTGGTGATGGACAGGGAGGCCTGGCGTGCTGTGATTCATGGGGTCACAAAGAGTCGGACACAACTGAGTGACTATACTGAACTGAACTGAACTGATGTGCATTATACTACTGCATTCTTTGAAGAAAAGGACCTATCATTACCATCTTAGTCTTGGAACCTAATAGACGTTTAATACGTATTTATGGTTTTGAACTGTGGTGTTGGAGAAGACTCTTGAGAGTCCCTTGAACTGCAAAGAGGTCTAACCAGTCAATCCTAAAGGAAATCAATCCTGAATATTCTTTGGAAGTACTGATGCTGAAACTGAAGCTCCAATACTTTACCCACCTGATGCAAAGAGCTGACTCATTGGAAAATATCCTGATGCTGGGAAAGATTGAAGGCAGGAGTAAAAGGGGATGACAGAGGATGAGATGGTTGGATGGCATCACTGACTCAATGGACAAGAGTTTGAGCAAGCTCCAGGAGTTGGTGATGGACAGGGAGACCTGGCGTGCTGCTGTCCATAGGATTGCAAAGAGTTGAATATGACTGAGCAACTGAACTGAACTGACTGAAGTATTTATGGGATAGACTGATGAGTTGGTAAATATAGAGAGATGGATGAAAAGAAGAATAAGCAGATTGGAAGGTAGGCAAATCATTGAATGAATGGCTGAAATAAATGAAAAGATTGAATCCTACAGACAGGCTTTCAGTCTAACATTGAGGTAAGATTTCCTTCTTGGCTTTGCTTCCTCATCTCCTGCCCTATCTTATTCTGCTTATACAATCATTCATCAGTGCAAATACATCCCAACTTTTCCACTTCCTGTTGTTACTATATACATACTGCCACAATTTTCATTTCTGGGAGTGCTTATAGAATATATTGTAGTGTTTTGATTTCTCATACCTTCTTCCAGATAATAAGTGTAATATTTTCTGAGGTAATATTTTACAGAAAGGCTTACTCACTACTGAGTACTTGACAACAGTGCTTGTTATATGAATAAATTAATCAATCAAAATGAATGTATTAAGGAATCAATCAATGAATCAATCACCTAATCAATGCTTGGCTATAGAAATGGGTTTAACTTACTAGCTCATGTTAATTTCACACTGTGACCCAAAGACCTGAAAACAGTTACTATCCAAATACAACTCTGTGACAGGTACTCTGTAACTCTGTGATGGTAAGCTCTTATGCACACTGCATCATATAATCTTCATAATGATAGTGCAATATATGTTTTCATTCCCATCTCAGATGTTTGTAAACAAAAGCTCAGAGAGTTTATTTCTATGTGTTAAGTAGCCAAACAACTATGAATTAGCTGAACTTGGATTCAGTCTTGTCATTTGGGTCTTTAAGCCTTCTCTTTTCTTTGTATATTGACTGTAGAATGTCTTTAAAAGTGAAATACATATATATATTTGCAATGTTTAAAACAATTACTCCCACTTTCCTAATGACACTTAGGTTTATTGGTCAGATATATTACTATGGAGGCCAAACTCCATCCTGAAAAAAGACAATTAAAACTATGAGGAAATATGAATACTCAATTATGTACAATATTCTTCATCAGATTGGCCTCAGCTGCTTCAGAGGAGCTGTGGTGAAAGAGAGCCAAGTGCCTCCCCTAAATAACTCAGTGTGATCTATCATCTGCTCCTGGCCTCCCACTGCCTTCTCCATACATAGAAAGATAATCATGTATTTATGTGAGGCCTTTTATAGCTCAACATATTTTTCAAAAGGTGATTCATTCTTGAGTAGCTTGTGATTACTGACTTGGCATATTCTTCAAAATAAAACTGCACCTGGAGTACACACATTTTTACCAGAACAACTCTATACACCTGTTTTACCTCAGACTGAGAACTCATGGAATTTTTTTTTTTAAGTAGCTATTTTTCCAACTTTATTGGACTATAATTCACAAAGAAAAAATTGCATATTTTGAGGTGTACAACATGCTGTTTTGATATATTCATATATTGTGACATGATTACCACAGTTACATTAAATAATATATCCATCACCTTTCATAGGTAACATTTGGGTGTTTTTGTGGTAAGACCATTTCAAATCTACTCTTTTAGAATATTTCCAATATGCCATATGATTAACCACAGATGTTGTTGCTTTTCAGTTTGTCGTCATGTCCAGCTCTCTGCAACCCCATGAACTGCAGCATGCCAGGCTTATATGTCCTTCACTATCCCCTGGAGTTTGCTCAAACTCATGTCTACTGAGTCAGTGATGCCATCCAACCATCTCATCCTCCCTTCTCCCCCTGCCCTCACTCTTTCCCAGCATCTGGATCTTTTCCAATGAGTCAGCTCTTCCCATCAGGTGGCCAAGTACAGGAGCTTGTGCTTTAGCATCAGTCCTTCCAATAAATATTCAGGACTGATTTCCTTTAGGATGGACTACTTCAGTCTCCTTGCTATTCAAGGGACTCTCAAGTGTCTTCTCCAACACCATAGCTCAAAAGCATCAATTCTTTGGTGCTCAGCCTTCTTTATGGTCCAGCTCTCACATCCATACATGATTACTGGAAAAGCCATAGCTTTGACTATCCAGACTTTTTTCTGCAAAGTGATGTCTCTGCTTTTTAATGCACTGTCTAGGTTTGTCATAGCTTCTCTTCCAAGGAGCAGGCATCTTTTAATTCCATGGCTTCAGTCACTGTCTACAGTGATTTTGGAGCTCCAAAATAAAGTCTGTCACTGTTTCCACTGTTTCCCCATCTACTTGCCATGAAGTGATGGGACCAGATGCCATGATCTTAGTTTCTTGAATGTTGAGGGTTTTTTGTTTTGTTTTGTTTTGTTTTGCTTTTTTTTTTTTGAATGTTGAGTTTCAAGCCAGCTTTTCACTCTCCTCTTTCACCTTTATTAAGAGGCTCTTTATTGTGCTATAAACTAGATCACCAGAACTTTTTCCTTCTGATCAAATGAAATTTTCTACTCTTTGACCAAATCTTCCTACTTCTCCCAATCCTGAGCTCTGGCAGTGATCTTTTTATCTGCCTTTATGAGTTCAACTATTTTAGATTCCATATGTTAAGAGAGATCATACAGTATTTATGTTTCTATGTTGAGCTTATTTCACTTAGCATAATGTTTTTCAGTTTCATCCATGTTGTCATGAATTTCATGATGTTCTTTTATTTAAGACTCAAAAATATCCCCTTATTTACATTTTCATTATGCACATATATCATTTTCTTTATGCATTCATCCATCAACAGATACATAGATTGTTTCCATATCTTGGCTATTGTAAATAATGCTGCAATGAGCATGGCAGAGTATTGGTCTGGCCAAAAAGTTCATTTGGATTTTTCAATAAGATGTTACAGAGAAACCCAAACAACTTTTTCGCCAACAGTATAAATATCTCTTCAAGATATTGATTCCATTTCCTTTTGGATATATATCTAGAAGTAGAATTACTGGATCATATAATAGTTCTAGTTTAAAATTTTTTTTTGATGAAATGTTTTCTATTAAGGCTATACCAATTTACATTCCCACCAAGGGTATACAAGGGTTTTTTTGTTCTCTATATCTTCATAAAAACATGCTGGCTTTTGTCTTTTTGATAATAGCCAATCTAAAAGATGTAAGATACTATCTCACTGTATAGTTTCAAATTTCATTTCTCTTCTACTAGTGATGCTGAATACCTTTCATACACCTGTTGACCATTTGTGTCTTCATTAGAGAAATGTCTATTAAGTTCTTTACCTTTTTCTTAATTGAGTATTTGATTTATTGTACTATTGAGTTATTTCAAATAGTACAATAAATCAAATACTCAATTAAGAATATATGTGTGCTCAGTCATATCTGACTCTTTGCAACTCCATCACATTCCTCTGTCCATGGAATTTCCCAGGCAAAAACATGAGTGAGTTGCCATTTCCTTCTCCAGGGTATCTTCCTGATCCAAGGATCAAACATGTATCTCCTGCATTGGCAGATAGATTCTTTACCAATGAGCCTACTGGGAAGCCCATATATTTGGATTATTAATCCCTTAGTAGATATAGTTTGCAAATATTTTCTCACATTTCATAGGTTTTCTCTTCAATTATCTGTTGACTCTTTCCTTTGCTATGAGAACTTGATGGTTTTAGAATCATGCTAAACACAAAGAGTTAGGAAGTGAGAGAAAAGAAAAAGAAACTAATGGATTCTGCCTTAGAGGCAATAATTTAGATCTTTAAAGAAAATGTAGTGATTCTAAATTATTTGTTTTCTTATGAAAAGCTACTTATTCACTACTCATAAGAAAAGCTTTTAGATTATTTATAATAAGACTACATATGAAATAGAATCAGAGCATTGAATTAATTTTAAAGGTGAGTGAGAAATCAGAAAGCATTATCCGAAGGAAAATATATGGATTAAGTATTTATGATGAACTAATTACTGTAGTTGAACATGTACATTAGAATCAACTTTCTGGCAGCTAATTTAATGAAGGAAGATACTTGGTGGTTCATAGCATTCACTGATATGAGAAAACAAGATGATTACCAGAAGAGGCAATTTCCTCCTGGGCACTGCACTAGGGGGCTTTCACCTTGAGCAGAGTCAAAAATGAAATGGGGGAGCATGAGATCTGGATCACACAATCCTGAATGGGATGCTGTCATTAGAAATAAATTTGGATAGGCTATGTTATCTTCTAAGATTTACTTCAGTAAAATAATTTATGTTTAACATAAATAGAATTTATGTTTAGCATACAATTAATTCAAAAGATTATATATATATATACATACACCTATATATATATAATACATTTGAAATTTTAAAAATGACAAATTAAATCTACATATTCCTACATTTGTTAACAAAGTTTATGACCAATATCTCTGAAGAATCCTATATAGCCCTCTGAGGACCCATTCTCTTCACTCCATTCACTCTAAGGAATAATCAAGCTCATGAATTTTTAGAGTAGTCCAATCCCTTAGGGTACTTTAAAGTTTTCTCCTTGTGTCTGTGTATCTCTAAACAAGATGTTTAATTGTTTGCATTTTGGGAATTCATATACATGTAATCATAGTGGATGTTTACTTATTATTTTCTGCATTTTCCACCCAACTTTATGTTTGAGATTTATCTCTTTGGATACATTTGCCTGTCAGTCAGTGATTTCATTATTGTATAGTATTCTGTTATATAACTATAATCAAGTAATTTACTGCACCATTTTACTATAATCTCCATTAGGTTGTTTTTACCCCAGTTTGTTCTGTTTTGCTATTACAAGCAGTGCTTCTATAAACATGCTTATCTATGTCTCCTGAGTGGATGAGTGTCTCTCCAAGGTAGATTCTTAAGAAGCCTGCTACTGGGCAAAAATACATATCATACCCAATCTGACCTGATGGACATCGGGTGCTTATATTAGATTATTTATAATCCTTGTTTAATGAAACAGTCATTTTAAAAAGACTTTTTTTTTCTTTTATTTTTTTCAGTTAATGACAAATTGTTTTCCAGAGTGATTACATTCTTTCCAGTGAAACCTATTGCTTCACATTCCAGTCAATAGTCAGATATTTTTATTTCTCCAAATCTGGTGGATGAGATATCATGTTATTTCATTGTCACAGTAACATAGCTTCATCTTGTCTCTAGTGAAGCTGAGCATATATTTGTATGTTTATTGCCTGGTCAGCTATCTTAACTTTAAAAGTCAGTATAATATTTTATACATCTTTGTTAAAATGATGCAAAGAGATATATACCAAAATACCCAACAACAGTCCTGGTACAGAGTTGGTATTTAACACATACCATTAACAATCCAGCCTTTATCATTTACACAGTTAAGAACTACTTGATAAAATGAATAACAATTTCCTCTAAGAATTTTAAAATACACCAAAATACTGTTCATATTGTTCAAATAAATGCTACTTTAGCATATATTTACATGCATATCCACATACATGTATATTCACTCTGTTCAACGAAGGCATTTCTGTAAGAAGCTGAATTTAAATTGTCTTACTATTTAATGTTTGCATTCTAATTTAACAAAAAGAAAAGAGCCTAGAATTAAATAATTACAAACCTGGCTATTAAGAAAGTTATTCAAAAAATACACACTATGGGAAACTCTGGGCTCCCTGGTCCCTCAGTGTTAAGGAATCTGCCTGCCAGGGCAAGAAACTCGAGTTTGATCCTTGGGTCAGGACATCCCCTGGAGATGGAAATGGCATTCCACTCCAGTATTCTTGCCTGGGAAATCCCATGGAAAGAGGAGCCTTGCTGGCAATAGCCCATGGGCTCACAATAAGTCAGACATGACTAAACAACAACAACAGGGACCTCTTCACAATGTCACGTGGCAGCCTGGATGGAAGAGGAGTTTGGGGGAGAATGGATATATGTATATGTACAGCTAAGTACCTTTGCAGTTCACCTGAAACTATCACAAGATTGTTAATTGACAATTGATTGTTAATTGTTATACTCCACTATAAAATGAAATGTTTTTTAAAAAGACACACTACTATATATAAAATAGATAACCAATAAGGACCTACTGTATACCACAATAAACTATACTCAATAGCTTGTAATAGCATATAACAGAAGAGATATAAAGTATATATATATATATATATATATATATATAGAGGAGTTTGGGGGAGAATGGATATATGTATATGTACAGCTAAGTACCTTTGCAGTTCACCTGAAACTATCACAAGATTGTTAATTGACAATTGATTGTTAATTGTTATACTCCACTATAAAATGAAATGTTTTTTAAAAAGACACACTACTATATATAAAATAGATAACCAATAAGGACCTACTGTATACCACAATAAACTATACTCAATAGCTTGTAATAGCATATAACAGAAGAGATATAAAGTATATATATATATATATATATATATATATATATAACTTAGTCACTTTACTGTACACCTTAAACTAACACAGCATTGTAAATTGAGGCTTCCCTGGTGGCTCAGTTGGTAAAGAATCTGCCTGCAGTGCAGGAGACCCAGGTTTGATTCCTGGATTGGGAAGATCCACTAGAAAAGGAAATGCAAGCTACTCCAGTATGCTTGCCTAGAAAATCCAATGAACAGAGGAGCATGGCAGGCTATAGTCCATGGGGTCTAAGAGTCAGAAATGACTTAGTGACTAAACCCCTGCCATATTTCAATAAAAGTGAAAAAAAGTATGAGAAACTAAGGCAGTTTTGTTTGAGTTTTTGGATGTCCTCAATGGAGCAGCCTCTGAACCCAAATCACAATGAGGATGTCCTTTAAACAACAGTAAATGTGATAAATAAAGTCCAATTTTATGCAAATTTCAAAAGTTACAAATATTTATATGGTAGCAACACATGTCTTTTAGCAAACAACAGCAATATTGTACAACTTTCTATATATTGTGGGCACAGCAGCTTCTTTTTATAATGGTTAATATATACAAAAGAGCTTCCAGGAAATCAGCAGGGACTCTTTTATCAGCTCCTAAAGTTTTGGAAGGCTTCCAAGAAGAGATGGAAAAACGTAGTCATTTTTAGAGATTTGAAACTAAATTTAAATAGTGGATATGGTAACACTTTTTTATGGATTATTTTTAAAATTAGGGGATATGTGTAGAAATTGACCAAAAGGTAATACTCAATAATAAATTAGTAATAACAAACATTTTTTAAAATTTAACAAATATTTATTGGTGGCCATATATGTTGGATGAGCTTTGTGCTAGGCACTGGGATATACGTACTATAAGAGAAAAATAATCAAACAAATATAGCAAATTAGAATAGAATCTATATATACACACATATACACACATGATTTCTCTTAAATCTTCCAGCAGCTTGCTGATTTGAATATTGGTAGAATGCTCTAGTTATCATAATATACATTAACATACATTAGCATGATATACATTAACATGATACATTAACAAGATAGAACTTTCTTTCACTAACCGAATATTTTGGGCTGAAAATCTTTATGGTGGGGCTGTCCTGTGCATTGTAGCCTGGCTTCAATGGAGGCATGCCTGGCTTCTGCCTCCTACATGCAAATGGTACCACCACCCACGCTGTGACAATAAAATATGTCATCAGACATTGCCAGATTTCCCGAAGGGACAAAATTATACCCAGTCGACATCACTGGACTGGTAAAAATAGCTGAGTTAAAAGAGCAGTGGACTGGGGTGGAAAAAACGGAAAAAAACAAGTAGGATGAAAACTATCTTTGTCCACTGACTATTTCTGCATTCATTTAAGCAGAGATTGAATTTAGAGAACAAAGCATATAGTAACTGGGTTATACTAATGGGATTTCACAAAAATTATAGCTATTTCACTATGTTTCCAAAGTAAGACCTGAGCTTTCAAGCACTAGAGTAAAAGTAACTTGCAGTGAGTAAAATATATCAGTTTCTAGCATTAGCAATCTATACAGCTCAAAGTTCAGTGACAGAAGTACTAGTCATCTATGTCGTCAGTAAGCTCAGTAACTGTGTCCTTCTCTAAAGCTCAGTTTCGTTATCTGTCAAAGGAGGATCGAGTCCTTATTTCTCAAATGTGTGTTCAATATCCAGTTAATAATTTCCACTAGTCCATATATTTACTTCTGTGTCATATTTTAATATACAATGTTACAATAAGTTGTTTGTTTGAATGTCCCTCTAAAGTGTAAGAAGAGACAGTGTCTTACTAATTATTGCATCATAAGTTGCTTACCCAGTATTGGATATAGAGCAAGTGATAAACATTTGTCAAGTGAATGACTTATTTGATGAACCTATGTTTTTAGATCTATTAGTTCGTTTTCCTTCCTTTCCATTCTTCTCCTTTCCTTTATTTACTTTTTAAAATTTGTACTACCAGTATAACCAGAAGCCACAATGATAAGACAGGTTATGTAAGCAGTCACTAATTCTTATTATTTAGGGGCTTCTGCACTAAACAGAATTCTTCCTACCTACAGGTGCTCACCAAAGAGTGGAATTCATATAACAGAACACATTTTTTGAACATTGGGACATTTACTTCAAATAGAAATATCTTTGTAAAAAGGTAATGGATATATGATGCTTACATTTTGAATCAAGTTCAAGTTATGTCAGGAAACAAAAAAAAATTCCAAAAAGTAATTTTAATTATCTTTACATAAGTACAGTCCTAGAGAATTAGAAGCATTGAGATACATACTGCCATGTGCAAATGTACAGGAGATAATTCATCTCTAGCTTAACTCACCTTTCTGCTAATATGCCTAGTTAGTTACAAACTTTCCTATCCTAGGAAAACCATTGAGGAGTGAATACAAGTAAAGGCATGGGAAATTAATTTCATTTTATACATTTTAGAAAGTAAATATTTGCAGAAGAGGGTCTTTGTCTCTGTCTTTCAAATCCCTAAAGCAAATTGAACAGGTTTTCAAATGTGAAATCAAATAAATGAATTCTCATGGGACAGCATGCTCTACAGAAATAGGACTTTCTTTAGTCTCAGCTCTACTATTAAAAATATGACTAGAGAAAACATTTAGCCCTCTATGAGCTTAATAGTGGTCCCCAAGCTTCATGTATATGCAGAACCTCAGGATGCAATCTTATTTGGAAATATGATCTTTGCTGACGTAATTAGTTAAGGATCTTGAGATCACGTCATTCTGGATTCAGGAAGGACCACACATTCAAGTGACTGATATCCTTGAAAGAAGAAGTAGGTACACAGAGAGACTCAGATGGGACAAAGCCATATGAACACAGAAGAAACTGGTTTTGAATCTGGAAGTCACTGAACACCACAGATTGGGGCATGAAGGAGGCATGGGACAATTTCTCTTTTAGAGCCACCAGAGGAAAAGAACCTTGGTGACATCTTTATTTCAGGCTTCTGGTTTTCCGAATGGTGAGAAAATAAATATCTATTGTTTTAAGCCATGAAATTTGCGTCATTCTGTCACAGAAACCCTAGAGAAAACTAAATATATCTTCCCTATACTTTTATGGTTGTCATTTCCATATGTTACAATTGAGCTAGATACTTAGGTCAGTAGTTATATTGTATTTGCATATGGTTAACAATGGTAAAAGATGGACATATATGCATGAGGAATTGAACCATATGATTAGAAACTTAAAACACCCTGAAAATCATTTTGCTGGTGGTCAATACAAGATATTATAGGGGAATCAGCAACCTGGGAGATGGATGGAGGTAGGATCCTGGAGCAGACAAGGAACACCTCCAAGGAGAGAATGCTAGACTGAGTTCTGGGAAAGTGGAGAAAGAATCATCTTCATGAACAAGGCTATGCAGAACGAGGACTTTATTATTTCAGAAGACTTCAGTGGTAAGAATGGGAATGTGAGGAGATGACACTAGAATGCCAGGCAGGGTCAGGTCATTAATGAAACATTGAAGAGTCTTTTTTCTGAAAAAATGTGCTTCAGTTTATTCACCTGTCAAATGTGTAGATTGGCTAAAGTTCTAATTTTGTCTCCTGCTCCAGGCTTCTGAGAATATTAAAATCTTTCACAGTTGTTTAACTTTGCCTCTGACACCTAGATAAGTAAGGTCTATTCTACTGATCAGCAATAATCATCAAGTAAGTCAGTGATACTGAAAAGCACTCAGAGGTAAGTGGTTGTTTAACTAAATTTAAAATGCAGTGCTGTGAAGTTATATACTAAAAAGATTAGTTTAATAAAATCAAGACCTGAATTCTATCCCTACAGCTCAGTTTGCATCTTAGTGAAAGCCACTGTGACAATGGGTCATCCAAACAAGAAGCAGATTTTCATTCTGTTAATGCACATCAGTTCAGTTCAGTGGCTCAGTCGTGTCCGACTCTTTGTGACCCCATGAATCGCAGCCCACCAGGCCTCCCTGTCCATCACCATCTCCCAGAGTTCACTCAGACTCATGTCCATTGAGTCCATGATGCCATCCAGCCATCTCATCCTCAGTCGTCCCCTTCTCCTCCTGCCCCCAATCCGTCCCAGCATCAGAGTCTTTTCCACTGAGTCAACTCTTTGCATGAGGTGGCCAAAGTATTGGAGTTTCAGCTTTAGCATCATTTCTTCCAAAGAAATCTCAGGGATGATCTCCTTTAGAATGGACTGGTTGGATCTCCTTGCAGTCCAAGGGACTCTCAAGAGTCTTCTCCAACACCACAGTTCAGAAGCATTAATTCTTCAATGCTCAGCCTTCTTCACAGTCCAACTCTCACATCCATACATGACCACTGGAAAAACCATAACCTTGACTAGACAGAACTTAGTCAGCAAAATAATGTCTCTGCTTTTCAATATGCTATCTAGGTTGGTCATAACTTTTCTTCCAAGGAGTAAGTGTCTTCTAATTTTATGCCTGCAGTCACCATCTACAGTGATTTTGGAGCCCCCCCCAAATAAAGCCTGACACTGTACATATATCAGCTTTAATCACTTTTGAACAGGATAACATGATGGTAGTGACAACATAATTAATTTGAAATGAAAGATGTAAAAAGAGCATCAAGGAAACTGAAGTGGCATATAACCCTGCTCCCTCCATCTCTCAACCACATCCCCCTACAGACACACACTCACACATTATATATGAGAGAACTGTCTTCAACTGGTCATTCTAGACTGTCTTCATCAAGCTCAAATTTTGTTATTGTAAAGGAAGATATTACAAAGCTTGTACTGCAGACAAGTCTTTGGAGCTGAGAATCCTGAGTCCAATCCATACTCTGCCATTTATGAGTATGTTTCCTTGGAGAAACTAATGTCTCGGAATATCAATTCCTCAGCTAAAAAAATGAGAGTGATACATTTCATGTTGAACAGTGAGCATGATGATTAATACAAATATATATCTCATCCATCAACTATAGTAGTATTTAATACATTTAAGTGTTTAATAAATGGTGCCTTTTAAATTAGCCTCATCATTTATGTTTTAATGGAAAATAGAAACTTTTAAAAAATCCTTGGATCTTGAGTAATTTTTAATAAAGTAGATTAAAAAAAAATTTTATGGTCCTGAGAACACTCTTAGACCACTCCGCACACTAAAATGATTCAATTTTGCTAGATGCTACGGAGACTTGGTCAGTTCAGTCACTTGATCATGTCCAGCTCTGCGATCCCATGGAATGCAGCATGCCAGGCTTCCCTGTCCATCACCAATTCGTGAAGCTTGCTCAAATTCAAGTCCATAAAGTTGGTGATGCCATCCAACCATTTCATTCTCTGTTGTTCCCTTCTCTTCCTACCTTATACAAAATTATTTATAATTCATTTCTACCCAGTAGTATATAAGGATCGTGTTGATTTTTCTCCCAGTAATTTGGAGCTGTAAATAACACCAGACCTACTAATAGAGCAACCAATTGCAGCTAATAGTACATTTTTATCTGAGAAGGGCTGACTTTCCATTATTTTGAATAACTCATGAACATTTCACATCAGTAGTCAGTTATGTGGGAATGAGGGCTGCTTTAATCGGGACCCAAATGTACAGCAAAGAAGACTAGTCTTTGATAGTGTTGGTTCTCATTCTAAGTTGGCCACAGCATACTGCAAGAGTAATAAAGCCTCTTTGGTAGTGTGAAGTCAACAAAGATCACTTCATATCATTAATACAATCATCAAACGAGATAATATATATGACAGCACCAAGTTAACTGCCTTAGACACAAGAAGCAACAAAGTGATCATCGTTTTAAATAGTATAGACACATATACATGCCACCTTCAGTCTTTTTGTGGGCATAGGCTATGTATATTTAAATGGACAAAAAAGGAAACAATAAGTTTGGACACCACATCAATGCCTATTTACACAGTCAAAATGCCTAGAACAATTGTTTATTCTTAGATTCACATTTTATAGTATAGGCCTGGACAGTTTGTTACACTATTATGTTCTTTACAGTGTAAAGTATACTATTGGTGAACACTAAATAAAATAGAGAACATTTTATGCTATTTCTAGATCTAAAAATATCTTCAGTTCAGTTTAGTCACTCAGCCATGTACAACTTTTTGCAACCCCAGGGACTGCAGCATGGCAGGCCTCCTTGTCCATCACCAACTCCCAGAGCTTACTCAAACTCATGTCCATTGAGTCAGTGATGCCATCCAACCAACTCATCTTCTGTTATCCCCTTCTCCTCCTGCCTTCAGTCTTTCGCAGAATCCAGATGTTTTCAAACGAGTCAGTTCTTCGCATCAGGTGGTCAAAGCATTGGAGTTTCTGCTTCAGCATCAGTCCTTCCAATGAATATTCAGGACTGACTTCCTTTGGGATGGACTGATGGATCTCCTTGCAGTCCAAGGGACTCTCAAGAGTCTTCTCCAACACCAAAGTTCAAAAGCATCATATCTTATGATGCCTCAAATCAACTGGTCAAGCAGAATGCACAATCTACAGTGACTCACAAAGAGTCAGACATGACTGAATGACTGAACAGAACTGAACTGAACAGTGACATATGTTATTGTCTACATCCTGAGATTCAGAACACACTTTTTTTCTCTTGACAAAGCAGCACTTCATTTATTTTTTATCAACCATTCCCTATTTATCTGAGCTTTGTAAATGCCACACAAAGCCAAATGCTGGGAATTTAATATACAGAGAGAATATCTATTAGTTTTAAACACAAACATACATCTTAACAAGTCCTTGAAAAATTGGCACAGTAGTATCACTTATCTGGGGATTAAAAAAAAACTATGGCACTTTTTATAATTTGTGTGTAATGGATACGATTATATAAAATACATGGGTCTCATTTTCATTATTCATATATTATTAAAAAATGGCATTATTGTAGCTGCCCAAGGATTTTGCCTTAATCCCACTCAGCCTTGTCCTTAAAAAATGAGAAGCCACAGATAAAATGTAATCTCTTCAGATATATGAGTCCAAATTCTAGGCTCCAAATGTCCATTCACTCGTTTAGTATAGATGCAATGTAGCAATGGATTATACTCCCTCTCAACTCATTATTGCTTCTATGATACCAAGTACCAATTAGGGAAAAACTCCTTCATCTTTGATGCATTATGTGCCCCAGAAAGAGATAAATAAATGATAAATAAAAATACAGTCCTTAGAAAGTTATTTTTAAAGGATACACAATGTTTAGACTCAAATTTAATATATTATTCAAAAATTATGTGGAATTTAGCATTTCACACCCATTGAGCTTGCCTCTAGGTAGGGGAAGCTGGGTGTGTTCTATTAACTCTGGTCTCAGATCCTTATTCCAGATAATGGATATAATAATAATTCAATGGGTACAATAATTACCTTTAAAGGTAATTATCATGACAGTGAAATCTGATAAGTGAATTTTGAGGCTCCTAATGCCTCTTTTTTCCTTGAGCTTTTCTGGAGCAATCCTTAACTGTGACAATTAATAGCAGAGAGGAAGGTGTTGGACCTGGGACCAGGAAGATCTAGACAAACTTGTTTCCTTATAATTTAATGTGTGTCAGAGAAGAACAAGTAACTTAATCTCAGAATTGTAATTTACTCATCATAAGAATGAAAAAAATAGTATCTGCTATCTACCTCGGGGGCTTATTGATGCTGAATTAGAAGCTAGATATTAAAATGACTTATTAACTTTGGAAAAGCTTTCAAAAAAAAATAGCTAGGCAGCTGACTTGGAGTAATTCTTAGAGTGTTTTGTTACACAAGGGAAAAAAAAAGATGTGCAGAAATATATAAATGATAATTACACCTTAAACAAATACTAGTATTGGGGTGGTGAAAGAAGTTTGGCAGTGGATTAGCTAATAAACCAATAAAGTTACAAAACATTTTAACAAAATAAAGAAAAACAATACATAGGGCATACTCAAAATGTGTGATATAGTCTATGTAAATGTACAGCATATAAATATTTGGATGCATGTTGTAGATATTTGGGACTTCCCTTGTAGATATTTGGGACCTCAGATGGTAAAGAAACTGCCAGCAATGCAGGAGACCTGGGTTTGACCCCTCCGTTGGGAAGATCCCTTGGAGGAGGGTATGGCAACCCACTCCAGTATACTTGCTTGGAGAATCCCATAGACAGAGGAGCCTGGCAGGCTACAGTCCTGAGAGTCACAAAGAGTCGTACATGACTGAGGGACTAACATTTTCATTTCTGTAGACATACAGTGAATTATATAAGGAGGATCATCAAAATATTAAAGGCAAACATCTCAGAGTAAAATATAATATTTCTACATTCTTTCTAGTCTTATTCTATATTATTTTATTTTTGTTAAATGAGCACATATTATTTATAAAATATAAAATACACACATTTTTATTGTAAAAAAAATAAATCACTAACTAAATCCAAAGTAACAGTATCCATCACACCCAGCATTTCTGACCTATGTGCAGCTATTTCTGATACTTTTCCCATTGTAGATGTTACTAGCTGACCTTAGCACCCTTACTTATCAAGGCTAGATTTGAATTATATAAGGAGGATCATCAAATATTAAAGGCAAACATCTCAGAGTAAAATATAATATTTCTACATTCTTTCTAGTCTTATTCTATATTATTTTATTTTTGTTAAATGAGCACATATTATTTATAAAATATAAAATACACACATTTTTATTGTAAAAAAAATAAATCACTAACTAAATCCAAAGTAACAGTATCCATCACACCCAGCATTTCTGACCTATGTGCAGCTATTTCTGATACTTTTCCCATTGTAGATGTTACTAGCTGACCTTAGCACCCTTACTTATCAAGGCTAGATACAGCCTCATCATTCTTCACACAGTGCAACAGAAACTATTTCTAAATGATGAGGAATGATGACATATGATGAAGTCAATTTACCATCAAGGCTCCAATTCATTTCCTGGAAGGTACAGGTCTGGATTTTCATCTCTACATCTCTGTATTAGATATGCAAAATTTTAGCCAAATGTTGATTAAATAATGAATATTTTATTAAGATTATAAAGTGAATGAAGTGTTCATAAGATTAACAATAGTGGTTGTTGTTTAGCCACTCAGTCATGTCTGACTCTTTGTGACCCCATAGACTTCAGCATGCCAGGCCTCCCTATCCCTCACCATCTCCAGAAGTTTGCCCAAGTTCATGTCCATTGCATTGGAGATACCATCCAGCCATCTCATCCTCTGATGCTCTCTTCTCTTTCCGCCCTCAATCTTTCCTAGCACCAGGGACTTTTCCAATGAGTCACATCAGATGACCAAAATCCTGGAGCTTCAACTTCAGCATCAGTCTTTCAAATGAGTATTCAGTGTTGATTTCCCTTAGCATCTAATGATTTGATCTCCTTGCTGTCCCAGGGGCTCTCAGAAGTCTTCTCCAGGACCACAATTAAAAGCCATCAACTCTTTGGCGCATTGCCTTCTTGATGGTCCAGCTCTCACAACCATATGGGACCACCGGGAAAACCGTAGCTGTCTATAAATGGTCTTTAATCACAGGTATTTCCACACTATACTTCCAGAAAAATAGTCCTCCCATATAATTTGTTTTAAAAATCATCTATAAGAAAGTAGTTTATTGACTTAATTTCCATTTTATAAAGAATCAGTGACCATTGATACCTTTTATATGTCACTGGCCATTTAACTTCTGTGAAAATCCTGTTCATATACTTCATATATTCATATTCATATTGGGCTGGTTGACTTTTCTTTGGAGATTTGTAGTAGTTCTCACTGTACAGTGGACTACCAGTCCTTTTTCTGTTACATGTGTTGCAGGATGGATTTGAGAAAAATTATTTAAACCTATGTGTGACTGAACAATAGTATCTACTATGGCACCATACTAGTTCTATTTTTCTTTAAAAATGTATCAATTACTTAGACAGCTTTCATGGAAAATTCAGTGGTAAATTTTTCTTATAATTCTCCAAGTGTCAATGCTTTCTTATTTTTAAAATAAACTATGCCTCAGGTTGATAAATGTTTGCCATATGACATGGATAGTGATCCTCTTGACCAATAAGACAAGTATGCTTTCCTCAGCTGGACCACTTTGGTTGTACAATGTTTTCCTGATGTTCAGTTTTCAGGAGTGTCTTAAGATTGCTTTCATTTGATTTATCAATTTCCATGAAATTTATGTAATTTTTGTATTCTTCTCATTATTATGTCAGTCATAATGTGCCTAGGTTTATATATATATATATATATTCATGTGCATTTTGAGAAAATGAAAATTCAGTAAGACCATTTATTATATTATCTTAATATACAGTTGAGACCTACATCCATTGTTGAAGACTGAATATCAAAGCAAAAGCGATAAGGTGATTATTTTTAAAGGTGATGAGGAAAATATAATTAGGTCAAAATATCAAAGATTTTCCCAAGTATCTCAGTTTTGTTTTTGTTTTTGTTTTTGTTTTAAATAGGAAGCAGGTAGCAGGTGGTACTAGGGAATAATTCAATTTAAAAATTCATTGTTCATGTATGCCAATGATTCTGTCAGGGAAATAGGTCAAGACAGTAAGAGGATATTTTGTTTCCAAAGTAGAGAGAAAGATCGGACATGGCACATATCTCAAAATTGTGTGCTCATGATCTTATTACCACAAAAGAAACAACAGGACATGTAATTATTAGCAAAACAGATTATGACCTCAGCAAGATGATCTTCCAGCAAACAAAAGCCCAGATCCAGAAAGCTTCACAGCTGAATTCTACCAAAAATTTAGAGAAGAGCTAACACCTATCCTACTCAAACTCGTCCAGAAAATTGCAGAGGAAGGTAAACTTCCAAACTCATTCTATGAGGCCACCATCACCTGAATACCAAAACCTGAAAAAGATGCCATAATAAAAGAAAACTACAGGCCAATATCACTGGTGAACATAGATGCAAAAATCCTTAACAAAATTCTAGCAATCAGAATCCAACAACACATTAAAAAGATCATACACTGTGACCAAGTGGGCTTTATCCCAGGGTTGCAAAGATTCTTCAATATCCACAAATCAATCAGTGTAATACACCACTTAACAAATTAAAAAATAAAAGCCATATGATTATCTCAATAGATACAGAGAAAGCCTTTGACAAAATTCAACATCCATTTATGATAAAAACTCTCCAGAAAGCAGGAATAGAAGGACCATACCTCAACATGATAAAAGCTATATATGACAAGCCCACAGCAAACATTTTCCACAATGGTGCAAAATTGAAAGCATTTCCCCTAAAGTCAGGAATAAGACAAGGGTGCCCACTTTCACCACTACTATTCAATATAGTTTTGGAAGTTGTGGTCATAGCAATCAGAGCAAAAAAGAAATAAAAGGAATCCAGATTGGAAAAGAAGTAAATCTCTCACTGTTTGCAGATGACATGATCCTCTACATAGAAAACCATAAAGACTCCACCAGAAAACTACTAGAGCTAATCGATGAATATAGTAAAGTTGCAGGATATAAAATCAACACACAGAAATCCCTTGCATTCCTATACACTAGCAATGAGAAAATAGAAAGGGAAATTAAGGAAACATTTCCATTCACCACTGCAATGAAAATAATAAAATATTTAGGAATATATCTAACTAAAGAAACTAAAGACCTATACAGAGAAAGCTATAAAACACTGGTGAAAGAAATCAAAGAGGACACTAATAGATGGAGATATATACCATGTTCATGGATCGAAAGAATCAATATAGTGAAAATGAGTATACTACCCAAAGCAATCTATAGATTCAATGCAATCCCTATCAAGCTACCAATAGTATTTTCCACAGAGCTAGAACAAATAATTTCACAATTTGTATGGAAATACAAAAAAACTTCAAACAGCCAAAGCAATCTTGAGAAAAAAGAATACAACTGGAGGAAACAATCTGCCTGACTTCAGGCTCTACCAGAAAGCCACAGTCATCAAGACAGTATGGTACTGGCACAAAGACAGAAATATAGATCAATGGAATAAAATAGAAAGCCCAGAGAAAAATCCACACACCTATGAACAACTTATCTTTGACAAAGGAGGCTAGAATATACAATGGATTAAAGACAATCTCTAACAAGTGGTGCTGGTAAAACTGGTCAACCACTTATAAAAGAATGAAACTAGAACACTTTCTAACACCGTACACAAAAATAAACTCAAAATGGATTAAAGATCTAAACACAAGACCAGAAACTATTAAGCTCCTAGAGGAGAACATAGGCAAAACACTCTCTGACATAAATCACAGCAGTTTCCTCTATGACCCACCTCCCAGAATATTGGAAATAAAAGCAAAAATAAACAAATGGGACCTAATTAAACTTAAAAGGTTCTGCACAACAAAGGAAACTATAAGCAAGGTGAAAAGACAGCCTTCAGAATGGGAGAAAATAATAGCAAATAAGCAACTGACAAACAACTAATCTCAAAAATATACAAGCAACTTATGCAGCTCAATTCTAGAAAAATAAAAGACCCAATCAAAAATTGGGCCAAAGAACTAAAGAGACATTTCTCCAAAGAAAACATATAGATGGCTAACAAACACATAAAAAGATTCTCAATATCAACCACTATCAGAGAAATGCAAATCAAAACCACAATGAGGTACCATTTCACACCAGTCAGAATGGCTGCGATCCGAAAGTCTACAAGCAGTAAATGCTGGAGAGGGTGTGGAGAAAAGGGAACTATCTTACACTGTTCATGGGAATGCAAACTGGTACAGCCACTGTGGAGAACAGTGCAGAGATTCCTTCAGTTCAGTTCAGTTCAGTCGCTCAGTCGTGTCCAAAAACTGGAAATAGAACTGCCTTATGACCCAGCACTCCCACTGCTGGGCATACACACTGAGGAACCCAGCATTGAAAGAGATATGTGTGCCCCAGTGTTCATCACAGCACTGTTTATAATAGCCAGGACATGGAAGCGACCTAGATGTCCATCAGCAGATGAATGGATAAGAAAGCTGTGGTACATTTACACAATGGAGTATTACTCAACCATTAAAGAGAATACATTTAAATCGGTTCTAATGAGGTGGGTGAAACTGGAACCTATTATACAGAGTGAGTAAGCCAGAAAGAAAAACACCAATGCAATATACTAACACATTTATATGGAATTTAGAAAGATGATAATGATGACCCTGTATGTGAGATAGCAAAAGAGACACAGATATATCGAACAGTCTTTTGGACTCTGTGGGAGAGGGAGAGGGTGGGATGATTTGGAAGAATGGCATTGAAACATGTATAATATCATATATGAAATGAATCGCCAGTCCAAGTTTGATGCATGATACTAGATGCTTGGGGCTGGTGCACTGGGACGACCCAGAGGGATGGTACAGGGAGGAAGGAGGGAGGGGGGTTCAGGATGGGGAACATGTGTATTCCTGTGACAGATTCATGTTGATGTATGGCAAAACCAATACAATATTGTAAAGTAATTAGCCTCCAATTAAAATAAATAAATTTATATTTAAAAGGGTACTCTTAAAAAAAGATAATCTGAAGATAAATTTCCAGCTGTCTTTGCCTTTTAAATTAATAGTGCTTTTCTTGAAATAAATACCACAGTTACATTTTTCTCATCCATGAAATCGAGCAAAAGAAATTGCTCACCTCCTTGCAAACACTGAATACAAATGAAAGCCCTCTGCTGACAACTAAAAAGGACACAAATGTGAATAATTGTGTATTAGAGGGGCATTGCAGAATACTATTTATATGAGGAAATGACATGCTAGTCATGATAAAACAATAAAGCAGCAGGTAAGTTTTGGAGAAAAATTTTCCATATCAATAAGTTGTTTACTTTTGTTATTTTAGGTTAAGATCCAATAATTCTTTAAAATCATACTTGATTATGGATGATGACAATTGCCTCTTGTTAGTGCAATGAATGTTCATTGTGCTGAACTGTGTATTGTGGGGGTGGAAAGAGAATTACAGATTTTTAAATTCTTGTTTCCTCACAATCCTTTTGATGAAAACATTAAACCTTTTGGAGCCTTCTATACTATTTGTAAAATGGAAAATCATTCAAAGACATTGCATAAAATGATTAATAATGAAATATGTCTGCCTTGGAAAGGAATAGAGATCATTCTGTCATTTTTGAGATTGTACTCAAGAGCTGTACTTTTGTTGACTATGACAGCTACTCCATTTCTTCTAAGGGATTCTTGCCCACAGTAGTAGATATAATGGTCATCTGAGTTAAATTTTCCCATTCTGGTCCTTTTAGTTCACTGATTCCTAAAATGTCAATGTTACTCTTGCCATCTCTGTTTTATCATTTCCAATTTACCTTGATTCATGGACCAAAGAAACTGGAGAAAATTGAATGGTTCTATGAGGACATACAAGACCTTCTGGAACTAACACTAAAGAAAGATATCTTTTTCATCATAGGGGATTGGAATACAAAAGTAGAAAGTCAAGAGATACCTGGAGTAACAAGCAAATTTGACCTTGCAGTACAAAATGAAACAGGACAAAGGCTAATAGAGTTTTGCCAAGAGAATGCACTGGTCATAGCAAGCACCTTCTTACAACAAGGCAAAAGATGGCTCTACACATGGACATCACCAGATGGTCAACACTAAATCAGACTGATTATATTTGTTGCAGTCATAAACAAAGAAGCTCTACACAGTCAGCAAAAACAAGACCAGAAGCTGACTGGCTCAGATCATGAACCGTTTACTGCAAAATTCAGACTTAAATTGAAGAAAGTAGGGAAAACTACTAGATCATTCGGGTATGATCTAAATCAAATCACTTATAATTATTATACATTGGAAGTGACAAATAGATTCAAGGGATTAAATCTGATTGATAGAGTGAGTACCTGACAACTATGAACAGAGGTTCATGACATTTTACAGGAGGCAGTGATCAAGACCATCCCCAAGAAGAAGAAATGCAAAATGGCAAAATGATTGTCTGTGGAGTCCATACAAATAGCTGAGAAAAAAAGAGAAGTGAAAGGCAAAGGAGAAAAGGAACAATATCTGAATGCAGAGTTCCAAAGAATAGCAAGGAGAGATTAGAAATACTTCCTAAATGACTAATGCAAAGAAAAAGAGGAAAACAATAGAATGGGAAAGATTACAGATATCTGTAAGAAAATTAGAAAGACCAAGGGAACATTCCATGCAAAGATGGGCATAATAAAGGACAGAAATAGCATAGACCTAACAGAAGCAGAAGACATTAAGAGGTGGCAAGAATATACAGCAGAACTATACAAAAAAGACCTTCATGACCCTCAACATGATGGTGTGATCACTCACCTAGAGCCAGACATCCTGGAGTATGAAGTCAAGTGAGCCTTAGGAAGCATCACTACAAACAAAGCTAGTGGAAGTGATGTGATTCCAGTTGAGCTATTTCAAATTCTAAAAGATGAACTGTTGCACTCAATATGCCAGCAAATTTGGGAAGCTCAGCAGAGGCCACAAGACTGGAAAAAAGTCAGTTTTCATTCCAATCCCAAAGTAAGGCAATGCTAAAGAATGTTCAAAGCTATCACACAATTGCACTCATCTCACATGCTAGCAAAGTAGTGCTGAAATTTCTCCAAGTGAGGCTTCAACAGTACATGAACCCAGACCTTGTAGATGCCAAGCTGGATTTAGAAAAACAAAAGAATGAGAGATCAAATTGCCAACATCTGTTTGATCATCGAGAAAGCAAGAGAGTTCCAGAAAAAACATCTGCTTCATTGACTATGCTAAAGACTTTGACTGTGTGGGTCACAACAAACTATGGGAAACTCTCAAAGAAATGGGAATACCAAACCACCTGACCTGCCTCCTGAGAAATATGTATGCAGCTCAGGAATCAACAGTTAGAACAGGACTTGGAACAACAGACTGGTTCCAAATTGGGTAAGGAGTATGTCAAGGCTGTATATTGTACCTTGCTTATTTAACTTATATGCAGGGTACATAATGTGAAATGTCAGGCTGAATGGGGCACAAGCTGGAATCAAGATTGCAGGGAGAAATATCAATAACCTCAGACATGGATATGATACCACACTTATGGCAGAAAGCAAAGAAGAACTAAAGAGCATTTTGATGAAAGTGAAAGAGAAGAGTGAAAATGCTGGTTTAAAACAACATTCGAAATCTATGATCATGGTATCTGGTCCCATCATTTCATGGCAGATAGGGAAACAATGGAAACAGTGAAATACTTTCTTTTCTTGGGCTCCAAAATCACTGCAGATGGTGACTATAGGCATGAAATTAAAAGCTGCTTGCCTCTTGGGGGAAAAGCTGTGACCAACCTAGGCAGCATATTAAAAGCAGAGACATTACTTTGCCAAGAAAGGTCTGTCTAGTCAAAGCTATGTTTTTTTCCAGTAGTTATGTATGGATGTGAGTGCTGGACCATAAAGAAAGCTGAGTGCTGAAAAACATTCTTGTGAACTGTGGTGTTGGTGAATACTATTGAGAGCCCTTGAGACTGCAAAGAAATCAACATCCATTTGATCATAGAAAAAGCAAGCAAGCAAGAAAATCAGTCTTCGATATTCATTGGAAGAATTGATGTGGAAGCTGAAGCTCCAATATTTTGATCACCTGATATGAATAACGGACTCATTGGAAAAGACCCTGATGCTTGGAAAGATTGAAGGTGGGAGGAGAAGGGGACAACAGAGGATGAGATGGTTGGATGGCATCTCTTGATAGATGTGAGTCTGAGCAAGTTCTGGGAGTTGGTGATAGACAGGGAAGCCTGGCATGCTGTAGTCTATGGGGTCACAAAGAGTCAGACATGACTGAGGGACTGAACAGAATTGAATGAAATCTGTTTGGTAGTTTTAAAAACATAATAATTTCATGACAGCTCCTTAGATTTCTTTCCATCAGTAAACATTAGTGGCCACTGTAACTTTGCTGAGTACTTCAGGAGTTACTGTAGGAAGGACAAGATAACAAAAAAGTGGTTGAATTTAAAATAGTCTTTAAACGTCTCTTTAAAGATAAAAATCCATTGTCAGGTCTTAGATTTCTATTTTGTGGCATATATTAATTAAATTGTTGACTTTCACTAAGTATTATGCTACATATTTAGAATATGAGCTTCTCCTGGTGGTTAAGACAGTAAAGAATCTGCTTGCAAGGCAGGAGACCTGGGTTTGAACCCTGTGTTGCGAAGATCCCCTGGAGAAGGGAATTAGAATACACTCCCTACTCCATAAAGAAGATAGATAGATCTGCAATAAAATAATGATATGCTATTAGGACTGTACAAAATAGTATTATAGAAAAAAAAATATCTGAGGGGATAGAGAGGAAACCCATCTTTCCCTAACACATACAAACATGCACTCTATCCATATTTGTCCAGTTTAGAAAGGCCTTTTGAAGAAGGTTTTCCTCAAGCTATGTCTTAAAGAAGGAGAAGTCAATTAAATCACAGGGACATGGAGAGAGAGAATGAAGAGGCGATTCAGAGAACAGGTAGACATTTATTGGGCAAATTTTGAGGCTACTGCTTTACTAACCCCTTCTGAACACAATAACTTTTGTAAATGTTGATCATTACAGATATATATCTTTCATTATTGTGAAATACTCTACAAAGAATCATAAGCACTAAATGGTGATGTCAGAATTGGAACTTTATTCCACTATAAATTCTCTTCTATTTTTCCTAATATTAATGTTTCCCTCTTTGATTCTGCTACATCCTTCTTCTTCCAGACATGCAATAAGAAATAAATATAAAAACTTTTTTCTAGCATTAAGAATGAAATTATAATTTTCCATAAATATTTTCTTGTTTTTCTTTAAGAACCAAGGAAAACACTTATAAAGATTAGTCATGCCTAAGGACAAAGAGACTGCAATGGTGAAAACTGGCCATTTCTTAATCAGATCCAGAACATAGCCAGTCATTTCCTTTTTGGAAAAAAAACAATTACTAAGCAGAAAAAAAAAATTCCCAGACGTCAAATCAAGATATCATGTAGTAAAAATATTCTCAGTGCATTTCAACAATGAACAAATGTGATCTGAGGAAACACCTTATATGAGTATTAGGGTAAAATTGCATTCATTCTACATGTTAGCAAAGTAATGCTCAAAATCCTCAAGCTAGGCTTCAACAGCATGTGAACTGATAACTAACATATATAAAAGCTGGATTTAGAAAAGGTAGAGTAGAGGAACCAGAGATCAAATGGCCAATATCCGCTGGATCATAGAAAAAGCAAAGGAATTCTGGAAAAACATCTACTTCTTCATTGACTATGCCAAAGTCTTAGCCTGTGTGCATAACAACAAACTGTGGAAAATTCTTTAAGATATGGGAATGAATACCAGACCATTTTACCTGTCTCCTGAGAAACCTGTATGCAGGTCAAGAAGAAACAGAGTCAAACATGGAAGGCAGGAGGAGAAGAGGACAACAGAGGATGAGATGGTTGGATGGCATCACCGACTCAATGGACATGAGTTTTGAGCAAACTCTGGGAAATAATGAAAGTAAGGAAAGCCTAGTGTGCTGCAGTTGATGGTGTTGCAGAGTCAGACAGGACTAAACCTGAACAACAAGAAGGGCATCATGGAGCAGGAGCTATTTAAGACAGATTTTGAGGCTTCCCTAGTGGCTCAGGTGGTAAAGAATCTCCCTGCCATGCAGGAGACCCAGGCTCAATCCCTGAGTTGGGATGACTCCCTAGAGGAGGGAATGGTAACCCACTTAGCGTTCTGGGCTGGAGAATCCCATGGACAGAGGAGCCTGGTGGGCTACAGTCCATGGAGTTGCAAAGAGTAGGACATGACTAAGTGACTAACACTTTCACTTGAGATACAAATAGGCATTTTTTTTCTAATTTTAGGAAGAAATATATATATTCCAATTGAGTTAACCTCATCAATAAAGAGAGCTGGGTGTTTTGAGCCAGGGATGCTTTGTGTTTGCAGGTCAGAGCAGGTGTGGTAGGAAGTAGCAACCATGGCAACAGAGAAAGACACAGCAGGATCGAGAACATCCTAACTGCTGTCTAGATGCTATCCTATAGCACTCAGATAAGATAGCATCCTAAATGCTGTCTTAGGTGAGTTGGATTTTGTCTTGTTGCCTATGGAGAGTTGTGAAGGTTTTAAGCAAAATATATCTATGATCAGATCTATATTTGAGTGAATGTGATGGAAGGGCAGTCAGAGGCCAGTTAGGAATCTAATGAAAAGGAACAATGTGTCTATGAAAATGAAGAGGAAACAAGAGATGGAAGATTATTTCCTCAAGACAGGTCAACCATGATCCTGATGCTGAGAAGCTCACAGTCTAATAGGGAGGAAAGACATTTTTATAGGAATGACTCTGCTGCTACTCAGTTCTCCATGGTACTACAGACATCAAGCAGAGATAGGTTACTTCAAAGACTGTAGAAAGATATGGCGATGGCCTCATTTCTCTTCTAGTCCAATAGATCAGGGTTGTTATTGGGATGTACTGGGTGACTGGCTCCCAGGGGAGCAGAACCAAGTAAAGGACCTTCACAAAGGGTAGCTGTACTTCCTCTTTCTCTCTCTTTACACACACACACACACACACACACACACACACACTCTACAGTGTGTATATGTTTCAGCACAGTCTGAAAAGAACATTTGATTCATATCTTGATTCTGCATTTATAAACTTAAGAGACCAACAGTGAGTTAACCCATCTTCCTGAGCACTTATTTTTTTCTCACTTATAAAATACGGTGATACTACATTTCTATCAAGGTTGCTGTGAGGATTTTAAAACATTATTTATTTGATAACCCCCTGGCAAAATCTAACAGAAGTAAGTACTCAGTATGTTTGTGTTTCAGCTTCCCTTCACCCTCCTGGGGAAAATCTTATAGATTTTTTGTCACAAATACCAAGGAAATATTTTTTTTCTACTTATGACAGGAAAGGTTAGAAATATAGCTGTCGGATACTATATTCTTTTATTGCACACATAGCACTGATGGTGAATCCTTTCTAGGTGCCAGCCAGGCACTGTGCTTAACCTTGGAGACAAGTGAACAGCTAGAAAAAAAGAAGGGGTGGCATCCTCAAACAACTCACAGTCAACTAAAGGAAAGGAGACAAATATTCACAGAGCACTAGGTATCAAAATAGAGTAGAGATTCAGAATGAGAATTTCTTACAAAATCTCCACTGGGTATACAACATCCATTAACACATCCAGAAAACCTGTTGCTAGAGGATATTTAAGTAGTGGATGAATTCATACTAAATATTTGATGCAGTTCAGCACCACTGAGAAATTCAGCCAGTGTTTAAGAAGTATTTGTAGACCAGGGAGCATAAATAAATTCCATTAACAACAAGTAAAACTGCATTTGGAAAACAGGAAAGTACTGTGATCTGAGAGACAGTTATTATTTTTTCTAGCTTGTTTCTTTATTTTGTCTTTTTCCAAGATTAAGACTGACTTCTTTTTGCTTCCTCTTAGCTTTGAAGTATATGTGTAGTTGCTGCAGACTTTATATAAATAATATTTTCAGTAATATATGTTCTCTCAGATAGTCAGAACTCACTCAGTAAAATATGCATGAGAAATTCCTTCCAGCCACTAACTGTGATTCATTTATGACCCAGTTGGCCAATGTTCTTGGAAAGAGAATGGTCATTTCTTTCAAAATTTACTCCTACAATTCTCCAAGTTTTACCTGTTTTGGTGGTTATAATGCCAATCAGAACTTACACTATATTTATCTTTCTTCTCTCCTTCCACTCCTTATTCCTATTCTATTTACTCTCTTGACTCAGTTATTATTTTCTGGCATTAAAAGCAGAACGAATACTGCTTGGAAATTTTGAAGTAAAATTTTTAGAAGAGGATTGAATGTTTTTGCTTATTTATAGCTACTATCAAGTCTTCTCAAGTAATTCTCCTTCGATGTGACAGATATAACACCAAAGGATTTTAAGAAAATTCAAAATTTCAACTGTCCTTATATATTGATACAATACTATCAAGAATCTCACTGTGAGCCTTTCATTCTACCATAAATAATAAGCATGCACTTGACAGAGAACAGGAAAGAAGAAAATAAAATCTTGGCGGGGTCTGTAGTACTTTCTAAGGCATAGTGGTTTTCAGTGTTATCAATAGCTAAACCAAGGCAATCTTAAGATAGGAAGTAGGAATCTGACAGTAAGAATTAGGAATTGACAGTAAGTCAGTTTGCTTTAACTAGAATTAGGATTAATGACAGAGGTAAAAAAATAAGTAAGGCCTTGGAAATAAAGATCTTTATCCTCTGGCTGTAGAAAAATAGAAAGATATCATTTAACACTTACAATCAGAATTATGCTAACTGGCATTTAAGGATAAATACATATGGAATGAACACTTTTAATGTCACTACCACTTTGGATTAATAGTATTTCTATTATGAAAAAAGACATGCAATCCATAGTTTCAAGTAGGGAAATGCTCTGTGTTTTGATTGAAAAAATGTTAGAAATAAGAAAGCTTTTTTTTTTTCTTCTTCTTTAGTATTCATTATGTTCTTTTTCATCAGATTTTTTGTAAAACAACTTTCTGAGATATTTGTATAAGCCTCAAGTAAAATATTATAAATTAAAATTATGTCACATAAAGCTGAAAGATTTTTAGCCTAATCCTTAATTTTACAGATAAGTGCATTGAGATTTAGAGAAATAAAGTAAGGTTACTAAGGTCATGGAGAAAGTCAGTGGCAAAACCAGAAGGGAAATGGACCTAATTTCACCACTGCAAAAGATACTGAAGTCTTAGAAAGCTCTTTTGTCTATGCATCCCACCTGCTTCTGTGACATATACCCTATCCTCCTCCTTCTTTCCTCATCACAATACATTGCAGAGGGATGTAGTCATTGAAAAAAAATGAGAGTAAGGAAGCTAAGTTAAGAGTAAAACATTCCTGTTACTTTTCAATGCCCAGTTTTACTTAACTCACTCCCCAGGTGAAAGATTAAGGAAAAGAAAAACTTTTATATAGTTAACATAAAACAGTTTTTTGAAATCTGAATTCACAACAAAATACGACGTTTCCAAATAGGCTTTACAGGTCATTGAAAAAATAAGCCTCTAAGGAACCTTGTGCAATAGACTTGCTTTTCTTATTTTTGTTTCTTTCCTAAACTTTATAGATTGTTAAGTTATTTCTAAGATGGTCTCGAAGGAAATGCTTTAGTGGAGTCTGAACCCTTAAAGATGAAATGTTTTAAACCTTATAAAAGAATTTATCCATCAAACTTTCTTCTTCTTCTACTTTTTTTTTTTTTTTTGAGTGAGTAGTTAGGTGATGCATTAACTCTTTTGCCTTTGGGGACTTTGGAAGAGAGGTAGGTGAGTTTGATAAAGTACAGGTATCGAGGACCAGCTGGAGACACTATGTATGTCATGGGTGCCCAACATGCAACAACGTAACAAGGCAGATCTTTAATCAGAACCTACTTGCTGCAAAATCATAAAGCAGCTTGAGCTCTTGCCTTTATAGCTCTGACAAATATTATCTATTGCTGTAGTTTTCACTTCTGTCTACACATGGAAAAGTCCATGGACACACTGCCAGGATAACCTACTAGGTATTCATACCCAAGGTTCCTCAAATTCAATGCGTCCAAATACACAGATTCCTCCCTCCCCCAATTTTCCATCTGGTCCTCAAATAGTTTCTTTTATTTATTTATTTTAACTGGAGGCTAATTACTTTATAATATTGTAGTGGTTTTGCCATAGACTGACATGAATCAGCCATGGGTATACATGTTTTCCCCATCCCAAACCCCCTCCCTCTACCAGACATTGTGGAAATTAATAAGCTCTTTAGTGATTATCCTTTCTTCCAACCACTACTACCTTAGTGTAGGGTTTCCTTGCTCTTCATCTAGACTGATGTAAAGATTCTTCAACTTTTCTCCAACCCACATTTATTTTTCTTCATACAGCTATTCTGCTACTGACGTAAACTTCTTAAGTTAAATCTGTTCACAAACTATGCCAGTTTATAATCATTAGTTGGCTTCTTCTTATCACGTGTAGTTTAATTTCCAAAGTCTGTCCCATGAAATAATCATCATTGCTCTACTACAAAAAAAAAAAAGTATAGTTTTTTTTTTTTTTGTCCAGTAGATTGGGAAATGCTGTAGATTTAATCTCTTTTAAAAATATGTCAAAAGCAGTGGAAAATTGAACCATACAGAAACCTACCTGGCTCTGATATAAATTTCTCATGACTAGGTCTACATATACACTTAGCCTCTTCTCTCATTGCCTCACTGTTGTGTTTGTGACAACATACTGTAGCTTACCAAATATTTGCTATTTAGTCTCTTTAAAAGCTTTTGAGAAAAATACAGTACTCTTAAAAGCAGGGACTATACTTTCTGCATCTCTTTATCTCCATAACCTATAACACCTGCTATACAGTTGATTCTCAATAAATGTGTGATGATGGAATGGGTAAATGGATGATAAACTCCTACGCAAGTAGACTGTCATCTTGTTTTACTGTAGGTAATGGGGCTGAAAAGTTCTACAGCCTAAGTTTGTTTAAAGGAACCGTCAATGTAGAGTGACAATAGCAAGTGTCTGTGGTTTTCTCTTCTGTTTTCATTACTTGCCTAAGGGAATATTGACTCTTCACACCTGAGGTTTCCAGTAATGAATGAATCCTCAAGCCTTGAGGAAGTCATATTGGGAGACTTTCCTTTGGAGAAAAAGAGGGAGATAATGGTCTTAAACTTTACTCTCTGGAGAATTTTCCTCTGCTTCCTCCTACTCTTTTTTTTTTTAATTCAAAGATATAAATTCCTCATTTGAGAATATTTCATATTTCACAGTATTCAAAATAATTCCTTAAACTCAAGGGATTTCTTTTTCTTTGATTTTTTCATATAGCTCTTTGGGTCTTTTAAGGTTATTTATTCCTTATGGGATAAGAATGGCAAAGATGACTATGGGTCAGTGAGGATCAGAACAGTCCTTCATTGAAAGAGGTCTCTGAAGCCTGGGAAAGATTGTTGCAAACTTCTTTCCATAACACAAGTTTGATAAGTTACTTTCTTAATTAATATAACAGAATCAAGGTACTGAGATACTTGACACAAATAAGTTGTTTTTTTCCCATTACTCTCATTATTATAATATTCATTTTAAAAAATTTTGGGGGAATAGAGTATACATTAGATGTTATAGGACATAAAATGGATTGTTATTCATGTATTCATGACAACATCTCCAAAGTCTTCAAGGATCCCTCATAGAGAAATTAAAACTGTCTCCATGTAAGCAAGCAATGATTCTGATAAACAGGAGATAAGCATTAAAGAAGCTGCAAATACTGAGGAAAAACAAATGGTAAAAAAAAATAATAATAATGAATAAACTGCTGAAGTTTAGAACAGCAGAATAACTAAATTGGGTCATGGAGGAGCCTGAGTTGGCTATTATATATATTTGCTAAGAATTGACAGTAAAAGGAGGACATTATATGAGTCACAAGAGAACTCTGATATGATTATTAAATGAACACTTTTTCAGTAGATGATGAATACTCACTTAACTTGCCCATGATAATTAGAGCAGAAACTATTCCTTGGAGTGAGAAAAGTCTATAAAGTTGTCCTTATTGTTTTAGGCAAATTAATATTTAATACAACTGATTTTTTATAAAAGAATATTAAACTTGGAGGAAAGATGGCTATTAATTTTTACACAACTCAGTGATTATTTACTTCTTTCATACTTGGGGTTACCTTTAGATTTTAAAAGGATACTACTATTATTATGCCTCCTCTTCCTAATATTTATATTACAAATATTATTTATGTTTTGATTTCAGACAGTAGTGATTTCTGAATAAGCTAACAGTGTAAAGATTTCTTTTAGTGTAATAACTACTGCCACTTTTACTCTCTTTACTGAGTCATGCACTGCCTAAGTCCCCTACAGTTATTTCTATTCCTTACGATGATCTTCCATGAGAAGTATTATGAATGAGCCTCATTTACAACTAACTAACCTAAAGCTCAAACTGTTTATGTGGCTCTCACAATGTCATGAAACTAGTATGTTTCAGTCTTACTAAAAGTCAATGTTCCACTTTCTAAACAAGAAATATATATTTTTACACTGAGAAATTATCATTCTGCCTCTACCTATATATTTTCAGGACTGGAAAATGTTCTGTGTACTTTAGTCTGATGAATTATCAGATATTCTGACCAGCAGTTTCTTTTTTGCTAATTAAAATTTCAACTTCATGTTCGTTAGATTCGATGATTATTTCCAAAGGTTCCACTTCCATAGACAATCTATAATTTCCTATGAGGAGTGCTAAAGGACTACAATATTAAATAAAGTAAATAAGAATGCAACTATTTTGCTTAAATTATGAACTTGAACCAGGCCGCTTCAGTCATGTCCAACTCTGCGACCCCATAGATGGCAGCCCACCAGGCTCCTCTGTCCCTGGGATTCTCCAGGCAAGAACACTGGAGTGGGTTGCCATTGTCTTCTCTGATGGTGCATCTTAGCCCTCACTTATTGGCTCTCCAGACGTAGTTACATGGCAATAGTGTTATTTGCAATGTGAAAATTTTGGCAAGACAAACTCCACAAGTTTCTCTTATACTTGGTATATTTTTATGGGTTAATTGAGGACCAATCAAGCCCTTGAGCTTGCAAGCAGTTTTAATAGGTCATTTCATCAGAGATCTCATCTAATTCTTGAGAACTTTCTAGAAATGCCTTACAAGTGAATGTAACTATCTACATTAACACGTGTGCCAAAACCATACAGTATTGACTTTCTAATTTTATAGGTGAGGGATCTGAAACAGATTGATGCAAGTTGCACATCTCAGTCGTTTTTGTGCAAGTATTTGAAACTAGATCTAACTGCTTCTTTCTTGTACAACACATTATCTAACAAAAACAAAACATAAGCAAATCAAACTGTTGATTGCTTCTGCTATACAGATTCCAAATGAGAGAAGGCTTTTGTTTTTTAAGTTGATGATTTTGTTTTATTCTCTATATATCAGCAAGTTGGAATGAATCATTGACTGAGTAACTCCTGAGTGTCTCCAGAGAACTCTGAATGTTTGACTGATAAAATCAACATATAATGGATGAGTTTAGAAATATATATACCCTTCTAAAGGAGAATGAATCATTCCCAAGGTGGAACAAGACTTGACTCATTAGTATAAGCTAAGTAAAGAAGAAAAAAAAAAATGTCAAGAGAAAATAAGTTGTCAGCAATGGAAGCTCAGAAAATTGCAGAGGGAAGAAAATCAGAAATAGCAGTATATATCCAGACACTGTCCAAGGAAAGAAAAATTGAATCTGGATGATGTGAGTCTGTCTCAGGAAAACTCAGTGCTTGTCTTCAGTCCAAGCCCCTCATGTTAGCTATGCCCTTTCCTAGGAAGAGGATTATTACTAGGAGTGGTCAAGTTTGAAAACAGTGATTTGACTACATTTCCTTAGAGATATAGCTTTAGTTTAAGAAAAAGTCTTCACTAGAATAAAAGCCTCTTCTATACTTCCTTGAAATTATTTTCTTTGCGCAAAGCTAGAAAGACAGTCTTGGGTCCATGAGCTACTGATTTACCTGAATGGGACCAAAGTCAAGCTATTTCTAGGCTTTAGGACAAACTATCTCCTTCACTATGGAGAGTATATTCAAAATTATCTGTACTTATAAATTGAAGTAATATGACCTGAGATTTAGTAATGGTTTAACTAAAAGACCAGAGTAGACTATTCTGCCTACTATGATGCTAAGTTCTATGTTGCTGCTAGCCTTCCAAATTAACTAGAATAGTCAAGATTAGGGTGACAAATAGTTGTTGTTAGCTCAACATAACAGAAATTTGCTATTCACATTAAAGCCTGATTACAGCTTGGCAGAAGAAAGTGGTGGTAGTATGTATCCATGGATGCATGTGTTACGAGGGTGACTGCTTCCCTGCCTTGTCATTCATGAACCAAGACTATGGCAGCTCTGACATCTCCAATTTGTAGTACCCAGGATTGACTTTGGAACCATCTTCTTCCCCAAGTTGAAAGGAGAAAAACTCATAAAGAAACAAATGGAAAGATTTTATAGTTATAGTTGGCACACATCACTTTTATTTATATTCTATTAGCTATAACTCAATCGCATGACCAATTTAACTGCAAAGGACAATGGGTAAGGTAGTCTGGCTCTGTGCCCAGGAAGAAAAGGAGAAAAGATTCTGCCAATACCATTCACTACCAACTATACAAAAGGGTTTCTACTTGTAGCTAAGACCACAGAAGGAGTATGGGATTGAGTATATTGTTTTCTCAGTTACTCCTAAATGATTGTGTGTGTGTGTGTGTGTGTGTGTGTGTGTGTGTGTGTGTGTGGCATGTCTGTTGTTGTTCCAGCATTTATTTTTTTCCCGGTATATCCCTGTTTTTTTTTCTGATAAGATTTAGTAGAAGAGACACATGTTTTGGAGGGGATGATCTGAAATGGAAGACCAGCTCTGGAATAAGATCTGGTGCTGGGTAATTCTGTATTTTGGACACATTTTCCATGATAGAACAATCTGGTCATTATAAAGTGGGGAATCATGTTTTGGGTCTTGATTAAAAAGAATCACTTGAAATGCCCATTTTTGTTTGTTTTATTTCTTGATGTTTTTCTCCTTTCATCAGCTTTATTGTGAATACTTTAAGTATAATAAAATCAGCAATTTTAAGCATATGATCTGATCAAGTTTGCAAATATATACAGTAGTGTGACAGCAATCATTAAGAGAAAATATTTACATTTATTTCCAAATGCTCCCTTACGCACCACTGCATTCAGTACTTTCCTTTGCGCCTCTGAACCCAGACAACCATTGATCTGATTTCTGTCACTGTGGCTTTTTCTTTTCTAGACTGTCATATTAATAAAATCATAAAGTTTGTTTTTATGTCTGGCCTCTTTTACTTGACAAAATAGTTTTGAGATTTATCTATGTTTTGTGCAAAGCGATAGTTCACCTCTTTGTTGCTAAGTAGTATTCTATTGTATAGAAACACCAAGTTTATTTATGAACTCTATTCATTCATAGATTGGTGAAAATTTGTGTTACTTTTGAGTCTGCTTAATATGAATATATATGCTCTGAAGAGTGGAGTGTAAGTCTCTGTGTGGACGTAAATCTTGATTTCTCTTAGGTAAATGCCTAGGAATACGCCTTCAGTGTCAGTCTTGTTTTGTATTGATGCTGGCTAATTTATATGTGTTTCTTGATCTGGTTTCCTTTATGATTCTATGTTGGGGAGGAAACTGCTTCGTGCAAAAGGAAATAAATTTTTATCACTGAAATGGAGTAAGCCTTTATTAACACCTTGTTTGCTTTATACATACAGCAATCTTTAAAGTTTGGACAAGTCTGATGGAGAAATAGCAATATAATAGCTATACTCAGCTAAGTTTCTTCCATTTACTAAAAACTAAGCTATGGTTGTAACAACAGTAATAAGTATTTAAGTCTCAAGTATTTAACTCTACTACTTATACATTTTCATATCATTTTTTAACATGCAGAAACTAATATATAAAATGATTAAGTTTGCCCAAGATCATCAGTTAAAAAGGGGTGCAGACTGGAATTCAAATCCATATCTACCTGATTTCCAATCCCATACATTTTCCATTTGTCTTAGTATGAATATCATGGACTGGGTGGCTTATATAACAGACATTTCTTTCTCATAGTTCTGGAAACTAGGTAGTCTAAAATCAGGATGTCAACAGATTTGCTATCCTGTGAGTAATCACTTCCCAGTTCATAGACAGACTGGCTTTTACTGTGTCATCACATGTAGGAAATGGGTAAATGCTACCTCTGGAGTCTTTTTTATAGGGATGTTGATCCCATGCAGAGCCTTCATGACCTAATCATCTCCTGTAGGCCTTACTTTCAAATATTTTAATATCAGTATTGAGTTTCAAATATGAATCTGCAGGAGACACATTCAGTCCCATAGTATTACTGATCTGTATATTTGAATTTGAGAGTAGTTTTCATAAGATTCTTTCTTAATACAAGATGAAAAGAAAACAAATAGATAAACTTGGCACTTTAAATAAATACTATTATAGTTGTCCTGACGTTAGAGAAGTTTCCTAAAAGTTGATCACCACTCGAACAAAGCAAGAGTGTGTCTTCCAATAGACAAACTCCTCAGCCAGAAAAAACAATCCCTAAAACTGCTCCTAATTTTTTTTCCCTTCCTTATGCATATATCATATCAAATCAACTCTCCAACACTTAGCCTCAAGAGCGTTTCAATATCTAGGCAATGACAAAAAGACAATGATGGGAATACTGTGTATATTTTAAAGTGATCTTTATTAAAAACATTAAAATATTTTAGCTACTTTATTTATGACTTTCATACAAGCCAAAACTAGTGTTTTGCCCATGAAGAGTTCTCCAAAAAGTACTTGTTCTAGAGCACAAGGTCAATTTGTCATCTTTTCTTCCATTAATTTGAATGACATCATCCCAGAATTATGCAATTATTTTCTGTCAGTAAGAACCTTTTGTTGCAGCCAATGGCTGAAGGAGAGATTCTCACGGGTGTAATCTCAAATAGTATCATCAAGTCATTTCATAAAATAGATTCAAGTTTAAAATATTCCATTAAGTTATTCAATATATGATTTTTTTTATCAAGCAGGGTGGGTGATCTAAGCAAGCAAGATTAGACTCATTTGACTGGTATTTGAGGCAAAAGTGAGAGTATATTATACTATCCTTATTATTTAATAAGTCAACATTTTTTACTTCTTCTTCCCTATTCTTTCCTTTCTGGTAAAACTTATCAGAAGAGACACAGTCTTTGGAGGAGGAGGATCTGGGATGCAGGTCAGCTCTTTCATTTTTCATCTACATGATTTCTTCAAATTTAGTTTCCTCATCAGCCAGATAAATAGGATAATGATATTTACTTACAAGGCAGTCATGAGAATTAAGTGACTGCATATGTCATTTCCAATGGTTGTAAACATAGAAGGAGAATAAGTTTAAGTGGGGAATAGAAGCTCATTCCTGTGACCGGTAACCACGGGACAGTCATGAAATACTTAAAGATAGTGGACATGCAGGGCCCAGCTGAACAGCCAGATCAGAGGCATTGAGACATGAGAGCTATCAGATATGGGTGATTTTGAAATGCAGAAAGTGATAGCTTTGCCCATGGAATAGATGTAGAGCCATAAGACTTGGTGGATAGAGCAGGAACTCAGAACATCAGCTTGTCAGGAATGAGCAGTATAGCCTCAAAGGCAATAAAGAAGAAGATTCCAGAGAGAAAATACATAAACGTGGTCTCTTGCACTTTGGAGAATTGGCGCTGTTGTACTGTGTTACTTTTATGGGGCTTTTACATAGACTTAAAAAAAGAAAAACACACTTTGTAAAAACATTGGAGAACACCATAGGAAATCTATAATTGCCTAAACATCTAAGTTTTTGAAGATGCTGGTGAC
The DNA here is from genome assembly GCA_006408675.1 of Madoqua kirkii. Lineage (NCBI taxonomy): Eukaryota > Metazoa > Chordata > Mammalia > Artiodactyla > Bovidae > Madoqua > Madoqua kirkii. The sequence continues at coordinate 14,686 of SJYC01092006.1, read as the reverse complement.
AGCTTGTGGAACAGTCTTTTCTTCTACTTTCCAGTTTGGAGAGAAATGCTACCCATAACGTCTTGCTGGCAGAGGGACTGACTTGAATGTTCTTCTTATAGAAGAGCTGCTTTGGGAGAAAATGGGAAAGAGACCACGTCTGACATTAAAGGCTCCACTCCTTGATTGATCCAGCTTTTCTCCTGACTCCATTCAATGATTCTACTCACTGAGTTCTTATCATATAATGTACAGCTTGGGCAATTAGGATAAAAATATAATTGAGAAGCAGTCTTTGCCAATGAAATTGTACAAACTGGTAGAAGATAGAGCCAAGCTAACTTATGAAGATAATGCAAAAGAGAATGCCTAACACCAACCCTCACCCCAAATTTATTTATATTTTTTATACATTTTCATTCTGTTTCAGGCAATATTTCATTTGTATCTACATTGTGATAAAGGTCTGGTCATCTCTATTTGCCAATGAACAAATCAAGCAATGTTAATTTAATTAGCCTGGGACCACAAAGTCTAAAACCGGTGACGATGAAATATTTGCTAGTTCTTTTCCATTGCCAAGGCTGGTTCTTCACATAACATCTTATTCTCTCATTGCCATTGAAAATACAGGAACACTTCATCACCAGATGTTAAATGGGAATGCATTGTTCACCTCTGAAATTCAAGAGAGATGGAGAGAGAGTAGGGATAGAGGAGGGAAGAAGTCATGGAAGGAAGACCAAAAGAGAGTGTGAGTGAAATGTAGAAGGAAAGAGGGAGAGAACACATAGACAGAGTGAAGGAAGTAAGAAAAAGGAACTAAGAGATACAGACAATAGTGCTTACTTGAGCTAAACAACCCTTCCCAGCCCATAATATTCTTAAGAAAATATTCATCCTCCAGAAAATGAAAGAAGATTATTACACATTGGGACTTCTTCAAAGGGTGACTAAAACTTACAATAATTAAGTAGAGCAGGAGAAAACTCCAATGGAAAATTAAACCAAATATAAAAAGCAGATGGTATTACTAACAGAAGGGCTTTGAAACAAACACACAAATGAAAAACACACACACACACACACATACATATAGAAGAGTGGGCAAGGAATGAAGACAGTTGTTTCCATGATGTGCAGAGTATAATATAAATGTAAGTGTTCAGTTCAGTTCAGTTCATTCACTCAGTCGTGTCCGACTTTTTGCGACCCCACGAATCACAGCATGCCAGGCCTCCCTGTCCATCACTAACTCCTAGAGTTCACTCAAACTCACGTCCATTGAGTCAGTGATGCCATCCAGCCATCTCATCCTCTGTTGTCCCCTTTTCCTCCTGCCCCCAATGCCTCGGAGCATCAGAGTCTTTTCCTGTGAGTCAACTCTTTGCATGAGGTGGCCAAAGTACTGAAGTTTCAACTTTAGCATCATTCCTTCCAAAGAACACCCAGGGCTGATCTCCTTTAGAATGGACTGGTTGGATCTCCTTGCAGTCCAAGGGACTCTCAAGAGTCATGTCCAACACCACAGTTCAAAAGCATCAATTCTTCTGTGCTCAGCTTTCTTCCTAGTCCAACTCTCACATCCATACATGACCACTGGAAAAACCATAGCCTTGACTAGACGAACCTTTGTTGGCAAAGTAATGTCTCTGCTTTTCAATATGCTATCTAGGTTGGTAATAACTTTTCTTACAAGGAGTAAGTGTCTTTTAATTTCATGGCTGCAATCACCATCTGCAGTGATATTGGAGCCCCCCAAAATAGAGTTAGCCACTGTTTCCACTGTTTCCCCATCTATTCCCCATGAAGTGATGGGACCAGATGCCATGATGTATGCAGACTCAATAATTTGCCTATTCCACCTGTCTCTTCACCTGAAAAATATGGTAGAAAGATATGGAACCTGGAACCTTTATTTGAGCCTGGTCCTCACCTCTTATCCCATTATTTGTGAAAATAATTTATATGAATCTCAAGGTCCCCAACCTCAAAACTGAAACAATTAAATTTTCTTCCATATCTATAAAGATTATTTTGATCATTTATCTTAAATAAAATGAATTGAGATAGTAGTGGCAAAGTGAGTAACAACATGTACTTTGGGGTAAGTCCCCACATTTCAATTCAGGTCCTGCTGTTTTATACACAGCAAGCTATTTCACTTCTCTAAACATCATCCCCTTATCTGTAAAACAGGATAATAAGAGTACCCAACTTATGAGGTGGTTATAGGGATAGTTTGAGAGAATGAGCATCATATGCCTTGCATAGTACCCAGAAAGCAGTAAGTTTGCAATAAATGCTATTTGACGATCATAATAGTGATGATGGCAGTGGTGCTCTACAGACAATGGCAGTGACAAATATGATGTCTTAGCTGGTGAAGATATAATCCACTTGGTGCTGGGAGCCAGCACAGAGATTCCCACCCATGACAAGTTCATGCAGAGAGAGCTGATGGGCAAGGCGAGTCAGGTCGCAAGGGGTCCTCTGCCTGAGCATCTACCCCGAAACCAAAATCTGTTTACTGTCTGCTATACTACACTCTTCTGACATTACAGGGGGCTTTCCCTGACTACCTTTCTCTGGAAAAAGTTAACTTAGAGCTCCAACTGGTCTCCTGCATATAAAAGGAATGTCTTGGCTTAAAACCCTTGATGACTTTCTAACTTACCTGACCGGTCTGCCCAGACTTTTACAACTTATGAATTGTTTACAGCCTCCACCCCCCCCCCCCCACCATGAGAGGCATGAAGCTTAAAACATCTTAAAGATATAGAGCCTTTTAAAGCTAAGAATCAGTTTGGTGAAGGGTTCCATTGTTGAGTTAATGTTTGCCACTAGGCCTCCATATCCTTTATCTTTTAAGCACCTGGGAGGATATTAATCAATGCAATCAGGATGCAGAAATAGGAATATAGTAGTTTTGATGCTAGCAACACTAGACTTTTGAGTTAATGCATTTTCACTTTTTTATAAATCACAGTACTCCTCTATCTTTGTTATAAATGTTGTGTCCTGGCTATGTAAGAATGTAACTTTATTTAGTGCTTTCTGAGAATGGCACCAGACTTTGCAAAGAATAATACTATTATTCTTCTGTAAAATGTTAATTGGCCCTCTGACCAGAAGATGATGTAAATCACCTAAGACTTGTGTATACAACTAGGTATGCAGAGAGAAAGCATGGTCTCATTAAGAGTCAGGGTTGCTGACATTGCATAATTTTGTATTATCTATTGATCTCTATGTACAATCAAAAGTATAAAAGGCCTTTCCGGACAATAGAGGATGGGCCAGTCATTGGAAAGATTGGTTTCCCCCATGTCAAATCTCTCTCTTTCTCCCTCTCTCTCCCTCTCCTTTTGAGGCTGAATTCCCATCTGGGGCATGGAGACTCTCCGAGTCTACTTACTTGCCCTGCTTCTAAGACGCACGCGAGAGGGAGACCAAGGTGGGGCACCTTCCGCTATTCAAGTGGGTGCTGGTGGCCTAACATAGATGGTGCAAGTTCCTTGTCTTGTAACTTTATTAGTTTTCTGCATAAACCAAGTTATTCAGCTTCTTTTCTCCACTAATTTTTCTACTCTTTTGAGGCTGAATTCCCATCTGGGGCATGGAGACTCTCCGAGTCTACTTACTTGCCCTGCTTCTAAGACGCACGCGAGAGGGAGACCAAGGTGGGGCACCTTCCGCTATTCAAGTGGGTGCTGGTGGCCTAACATAGATGGTGCAAGTTCCTTGTCTTGTAACTTTATTAGTTTTCTGCATAAACCAAGTTATTCAGCTTCTTTTCTCCACTAATTTTTCTACTATACTGTTTTTTTCCTAATCTCTCTTTATATTTCTAAATAAATAAGCTTTTCCTCACCACGTTGTCCCTGCTTTGAATTACCCTGGATCCACCAGGGCAGGACCCCAGCAATTTGGGAAGCCTTCTCTCTCTGCTTCCTGATCCCTGGAGACAGGAATGACCTTCTCCATGTCACTAGATGATTTTTGAAAAATCCCCCTATAGATTTGATTACATGTTCCTGTTGCCACTGAATTTTCTGCCTTTCTTTCTTGCTAATCTATGAGCGCCATGAAGTTCTGAGTCTCCTGTATTCCCTCATTGCGTTGGTCACATTAGGCTCTCAAGGAATATCTGTAAAACTGCTGAATCAACAGAGATAAATCCAGATAGCACATTGTAAACTCTATAGCAGTATAAGAATGTTCCTAGCCTTACTGTGGTTCTTTATATAGATTTTTGCTCCTAGTCAATTATTATTCCAAATAATGAGCCTTCTGTGTGTTAGGCAGGTGTCCAATATTGCCACACTTGTGACTATGAAAACAGCTGCTCTTTGATACAAAAGCAAAGTAGGAAGAAATCAACTGGAAGCTGGAGGCGTTTAACACAACATGAAAGTATAAAATTAAAAAAATATAAACCTTGCTGAAGACATTGTAGTCTTGGAATAATGGCATTAGCATCTCCAGGACTCTTACTAGAAAAAAAAATTAGGTCCCATCTGAGACCCACAAAATCAGAATCTGCATTTTAAGCAAATCCTCAGGGGTTTCCTACATATGCTGCATTTGAGAAGATCTGCTCTACATCCTTGGCCACACTTGACGGACAGGAGGGAAACCTTCTTTTTCTACACTTTCTTTAAGAAAAGCCATGTGATGATGATGAAGGAAATAGAAGTTTCAGTTCAGTTGCTCAGTCATATCTGACTCTTTGCGACCTCATGAATTGCAGCATGCCAGACCTCCCTGTCCATCACTAACTCCAGAGTTCAGTCAAACTCACGTCCATCTAGTAGGTGATGCCATTCAGCCATCTCATCCTCTGTTGTCCCCTTCTCCTCCTGCCCCAATCTCTCTGAGCATCAGGGTCTTTTATAATGAGTCAACTCTTCGCATGAGGTGGCCAAAGTATTAGAGTTTCAGCTTTAGCATTATCCCTTCCAAAGAACATCCAGGACTGATCTCCTTTAGAATGGATTGGTTAGATCTCCTTGCAGTCCAAGGGACTCTCAAGAGTCTTCTTTAACACCACAGTTCACATGCATCAATTCTTCAGCGCTCAGCCTTCTTCACAGTCCAACTCTCACATCCATACATGACCACAGGAAAAACCATAACCTTGACTAGACGGACCTTAGTTGGCAAAGCAATGTCTCTCCTTTTCAATGTACTATCCAGGTTGGTCGTAACTTTTTTTCCAAAGAGTGTCTTTTAATTTCAGAGCTGCAGTCACCATCTCCAGTGATTTTGGAGACCACCAAAAAAAGTCTGACACTGTTTCCACTGTTTCCCCATCTATTTCCCATGAAGTGATGGGACCAGATGCCATGATCTTTGTTTTCTGAATGTTGAGCTTTAAGCCAACTTTTTCACTCTCTTTTTTCACTTTCATCAAGAGGCTTTTTAGTTCCTCTTCGCTTTCTGCCATAAGGTGGTGTCATCTGCATATATGAGGTCATTGATATTTCTCCCAGCAATCTTGATTCCAGCTTGTGCTTCCTCCAGTCCAGCGTTTCTCATGATGTACTCTGCATAGAAGTTAAATAAGCAGGGTGACAATATACAGCCTTGACGTACATCTTTTCCTATTTGGAACCAGTTTGCTGTTCCATGTCCAGTTCTAACTGTTGCTTCCTGACCTGCATACAGATTTCTCAAGAGGCAGGTCAAGTGGTCTGGTATTCCCATCTCTTTCAGAATTTTCCACAGTTTATTGTGGTCCACACAGTCAAAGGCTTTGGCATAGTCAATAAATAGATGTTTTTCTGGAACTCTCTTGCTTTTTCCACGATCCAGTAGATGTTGGCAATTTGATCTTTGGTTCTTCTGAGCTTTCTAAAACCAGCTTGAACATCAGGAAGTTCATGGTTTACGTATTGCTGAAGCCTGGCTTGGAGAATTTTGAGCAGTACTTTACTGTTTACAGATCACTTATTCTGTACCAAGCTCAGAATAGGTGTTTTGATATGAAATTTACTTTAATTTCCCCAATAATTTTGTGGAATTTGTACTGTTACCTTTCTTTCTGTTGATGCTCAGAGAGAGTAAATAATTAGCAAGTGGCAAAGTATGAATTTGACTTGATGATCTTACTTCAAAGCCAGATTTTATAGGAAGCTTGTAGCCAGCTTATCAAGTCCTACTTTGGTCAACTTGTTCTCAAGTCTCCAAATCTCCCTCATAGCACCATTACAAACACATCTTTACCTTTACCTGAAGTCCTGGAGCACCACTTTCTTGAAGGCTACTCTGAATTTGGGCAGAAATGGTTTAAAATCCCAGCTTCCCTTAATTGCTGTGGAGCACTAGGATCACCCAGCATTCATTTACCTAAACAGAAATAATACTGTTCAGGAGGAAACATTTTTTCTCTGCCTTTAGGTTCTTCTGATTGGTGTAAAAGTTAAATTAACATGAGACTGATTAAAAGGACAGAATCAAACAAAATTCTAATAATATGTACACTTGGGAGAAACCCAGGAGAACTGATTAACTCACACAAATGGCCAAACTCACCTACTTAAATGCCATCTTCAGCTAAAGACAAAACAGAGTTTGTGAATAGTGTTTTGGAGTCTAAAAATGGGAGAAGGCAATTCACACAAAAATACAGAAGCAACTATGTAGTTTAAAATGTTTTCTGGGACATGCAGAGACAATGGGACACGAAGTGGTGACCCGTTGTCATCTCCAGTTTCTGCTGAGTGTCCTCACCACACCTGGCCCATATTCTATTCCAAAATTCAAAGTGTTAATCTCAATTCACACAAAAATACAGAAGCAACTATGTAGTTTAAAATGTTTTCTGGGACATGCAGAGACAATGGGACACGAAGTGGTGACCCGTTGTCATCTCCAGTTTCTGCTGAGTGTCCTCACCACACCTGGCCCATATTCTATTCCAAAATTCAAAGTGTTAATCTCTTAGTCATGCCAACTCTTTGAGCCCATAAACTATAGCCTGCCAGGCTCTTCTCTCCAAGGGATTCTCCAGGCAATAATACTGGAGTGGGTAGCCATTCCCTTCTCCAGGGGATCTTCCCAACCCAGAGATCAAACCAGGGTCTCCTGCACTGCAGGCAGTTTCTCTACTGGCTGAACCCTCAGGGAGGCACACATTCTATACAGAAGTCTCTGGAAATAGGTTTGCTCCTCAACAAGCCCTTTATCTAAATTTTTAGACAGCTAAAGAGATAGAAAGAAAGACTTCCGAGTCTTTCTAGCCCCTTGGTTGTTTTCAGCTTGAAATAATCCTCATACCAAAGAGACATTTTGAGTTTGTAAGTTGTTTCCTTACAAAGGGAAGCAAAGGATCTACATCAAAGAACTGCTAAAAGACTTAATATCATGTGCACAGAGCACTTGAAACAGTCTTTGATGTTAATTGCTCAACAAGTGCTAGGTGCTGCTCCAAATAAATATTTGTCAATACTATATTTAATATAAATAACAACCCCCTAAAAGTCTCCCAAAGTATTACCTACTCACTCCTGTGTTCTTATAGATAGGCCTTAATTATTTAATAAACTTGAATATTTTGAGTGCCTTAAATCAAATACTCTATATAATTCCAAACTCATGATTCTTCCCTGTCCTGTCCCACAGTTGAGAATCTTTGCCATATTAATTATTACACTTATTATAATTAATTTTTACTTGCATTGAAGTGTGACTTTCTTAATATTAAAGGCCGCATAACACTCATCTTTTGAATTCCTAGCCCCTGGGCACAGTGCCTTGCATGTTGAAAAATTACATGATTTCTATATTTGTCTAGACATGTTTTGTTAACCAAACTTTAGTGAGATCAGAGAAACACCACTGTTAGTTGTCCCAAAAGGATTTGTCATATTTACTTTAGATCTTGAAGTCAGTAACTTTACAAACTCTTATACTGAGGAAACTAGACTATCTACCTCAGAGTCTGGATTTATTATTAATGATGATGTATTTATACAATTCTTTTTTAAGATTGAAAACAAAGTTTCCACTTGTAGAATATTTCTGGTTTCCAGGCCACAGGTAAATAAAAAGACCCACTGTAAATCTGGCTGTTTGGCATGGAGAAGAGTTAGCATAAGGTAAAGGAGAGGCTGCCATTCTCAGGTGGCACAGTGGTAAAGAATCCAACTGCCAGTGCAGGAGATGCAAGAGACTTGGGTTCAATCTCTGAATCAGAAGATTACTCTGGAGTAGGAAATGGCAACCCACTCCAGTATTCTTGCCTAGAAAATTCCATGGGCAGAGAAGCCTGGTGGGCTATAGTCCACGAGGTTGCAAGAAGTCAGACACAATTGAGCACACACATGAGCCAGCGAGCCCAGGTGCAAGCCATTATGTTAACTGAAATATCAGTTCTTTTGCAAGAAATTCATATCCAACGTTTATTTGACAAGGATTATAGTTTGTCTATTTGTTTCTATTAGTTCATTAATAGTCTAGTGTGAAATGTATTAGTTTGGTTAATCTCTGAGTAGACCTTATGTTATAAATCTTGTGGAGGTGGATCTCTCCTCTGAGTTCATGAGTTAGCCCAGAGTCTTCTATTCCACATGGGGGTTACATGCAATATGTGTGAAAGTGAAAGTGAAGTCACTCAGTCATGTCCGACTCTTTGCAACCCCATGGACTGTAGCCTGCCAAGGTCCTCCTTCCATAGGATTCTCCAGGCAAGAATACTGGAGTGGGTTGCCATTTCCTTCTCCAGGGTATCTTCCCAACCCAGGGATTGAACCTGGGTTTACCACATTGGAGGGAAATCCTTTAACCTCTGAGCTACCAGGGAAGCCCTAGTATGTGTGAGGGTTCAACATATCTTACTATCAAATAGAAATGGAGACTCCTCGGACTACAATATTTAAACTGAGGATCTCTACACTTAAGAGTGTTGGTTTGTGTTTTCTAAAAGGAAGAATATCATAAACATTCACAAGCATTACTATTCAACTGTACTAGGGTTTGAATCCCAGATCAAATACTCTCTAATTGTATGTAGTTAAAAAATTTTGTAACTTGCTTAATTCACTCTTTAATCTGTAAAACTAAAACAACAATCTAACTTTCAGGGCTATTGTGAAAATTGAAATGAGGTAGCATGCTTTGTAAGTAGAAGGTGCTTTTAAATGGTAACTATTCTACTTTTTTCCAAAGTGAATCTAGACTCTGGTCAAATTTGGTACACTATAAAAGAACATCAATATACAGCATAAGTTCACATTGGGAGCTCTATTTCCTCTCTGTCTTTGGATACACACACACACACACACACACACACACATATAATTCTCTTATTATTAGGTGATATATTTCCCTCTGAGATTTAGGTTTGTAAAATCTATGCATAATGTTTTAGATTAGAAGTTGCCTAAAAGGATAGAATTCCACCCAAATTAAATCAGGAAAGTAGAACTTGGAAATTTAATAACAATATACCTAAAATTAAAACTTTGCATGATGATCCTGATGACAATGGTGCTAACAGCCATTGTTTATTGAATACCAGCTTTGTACTAGGCTCTCTAGTAACTATCTTATGTACATTATCTCCAAGTTCTGAAACTGCTTATAAAAAGTAAAAAGTGTTAGTTGCTCAGTCATGTCCGACTCTGCAGCTCCATGAACTGTGGCCACCAGGCTCTGTCCATGAAATTCTCCAGGCAAGAATACTGGAGCGAGATTCCCTTGTCCAGGGGATCTTATGACTCAGGGATCAAATCTGGGTCTCCTGCATTGAAGACAGATTCTTTACCATCTGAGCCAGAAAATGTCTATAAAGGAGATGCTGTTATAATCCCTGTTCTATAGAAACTGAAGCTCATGGAGCTTAAATGGCTTGGAGTCAAACAATAATAACTGGCAGAACAATGACTACAATTCAGGTAGTCTCTGACTCTACAGTCAGTAGTAGGACTAGACTACAACTCTACTCGAATGGGAAAAAAAGATAACAAAAATATTCTTCCAAGAAATTACCAAAAGGAAATGCAAATATTACCAGGAAAATTATCAGAATATCTCCAACATTATTCAGAAGAAATTTCAGTGCCCTGACAAACTGGCACAAGTATTTTGGTCACTTTGCAGGTGATCCCTATGTGGATCCAGGTGCAGCTGGCAAACATGAATTTTTCATTATCAAAAATAAACTTGGTTACTATGACTCAAATATTCATGAATTTAATCATCACTGGATATTCTGGCCAAGTGTCTGGATTCACTAAGTTGAATCTAGTCTCAAGATCATGTTACCCCATCAGGCTGGTACTATATTGAGCCTACTGTCATTAAATCCATGCTAGAACACTTAGCTGATTTTCAGCTACATTACTATATTTTTATGAAATAACATCTTAAAACTAAATGACTAAAAAGGGAAGGTTGGGGGGTGGTAAATTGGGAATTTGGGATTGACATATGCACATTGTTATTCTCACTATTTAGTCACTAAATTGTGTCTGACTCTTTTGGTACCCCATGGGCTATAGCTCACCAGGTTTCTTTGTCCATGGGATTTTCGAGGCAAGAATGCTGCTGTGGATTGCCAATTCCTTCTCCAGAGGATCTTCTTGACCCAGATATTGAACTCCCATCTCATGCATGCATCTCCTGCATTGCAGATGGATTCTTTACCACAGAGCCACCAGGGAAGCCCCATATATCACAGTGGGTGTGTGTGTGTGCTCATTCAGTCCTGTCCTTCTCTCTAAGACTCCATGGACTGTAACCTGCCAGGTTCCTTTGCCCATGGGATTTTCTAGACAAGACTACTGAAGTAGATTGCCATTTCCTCTTCCAAGCTACCTTCCCGACCCAGAGATTGAACCTGTGTTGCCTGCATTGGCAGGTAGATTTTTTTTTTTTTTTTTTTTTTACCACTGAGCCACCTAGGAATCTTTATATACACACTGAAGTGAAGAAGTGAAATGAAGTCGCTCAGTTGTGTCTGACTCTTTGTGACCCTGTGGACTGTAGCCTACCAGGCTCCTCTGTCTATGGGATTCTCCAGGCAAGAATACTGGAGTGGGTTGCCATGTCCTTCTCTACAGGATCTTCCCGACCCAGGGATCAAACCAAGGTCTCCCACATAGCAGGCAGACGCTTTAACCTCTAAGCCTCAGGGAAGCATCTAATCAACAAAAGTGCACTGTAAAGCAGATGGAACTCATCTCAGAATTCTGTAATAATTTAAATGGGAAAAGAATTTGATAAAGAATAGATATACGTATATATATATATATAACTGAATTACTTTCGTATACACCTGAAGCTAACACAACATTGTAAATCAACTACGGCTCAATTCAAAAATTTTAAATGGATTTTAAATGGGCATTTTATAAAAGACTTTATGACATCTGGCATGTGGGTAAAATATTCAAATTAAATATCTGGCTTCAGGGAGGATCCATATTTCCTTTTCATTTTTTTTCTTTTTTTAAAAAATCTCTCTTTATTTCAATAAAAGCAAGAAAAAATTGCTAAATGACAAATATCATCTTTATAAAAATTAAGTAATGGAGTCTTTAAACCATTCCTATATGCCCATATTTCATGAACACACTTGGAGAAAACACAGTCACTTCTCCAGAAGGTGACTCAACTTCCAAGTGCCAAGGCCATCTACCTCCTGACAGGTGCTACCAAGCAGCTGCTACCAAAAAGAGATCAGTTCTTGGCTGTCTAAGCTGGTTGCCAGTCTATTTGTTCATTGAAATTAAGTGTCATGGTGCTATGAGATGAGTCTGTCAAGATCCATATGCAAACCCTGGCCCAATTACCAAGTGGCAGGAGGCACCTGGCTGGTGACAGAGGAGAGTGACTGCACACATCAGACAGCCCCACCTCATGATCACTTAGAGGGAACTCAGAGGGTTGTTCAAAATTAGCAGAATGAATTAGCCTGCTAGGGCTTTTGCCTGGTAGAGTTTTATGTTCTCTGTGCTCTATTCCTGTCCATTAGTTTAATGAAAGCAAATTAAGGTAATTATTTAATAAAATTTTTTTTCTTTTTTAATGAAATCCATTGCTGATCAAATTAGGTAAAAGACACAAAGACAGTTTGAAAGCATAATGCACCATGCACTTTGTCATTCTGAAGCCTTAGATTAGGCTCACCTCTGGGATTGCACAGGTGCCCCATGACAATTTTCATCAACATATAGGCTATTTTCTGCAGATGGTCCTCGAGCCTTGGCAAGAGTTCACAGTACATCACCCTGGATTTATGCACCAAGAAGCAGACACCTCGGTAGTGAAAAAGAGCCACGGTTCTAGCAGGAGCTGAATCTGACCTCAGAAAAATCAATTACCAGTCTAAAATCTTTGCCAAATCACTTCTTTCTCTGAACCTCAGATGCCTCATCTCTATAGTGGGTACAAAGGTCTATTTCATACAGTTATAGAAGTCACATTGAAGTCGATGTACAATGTTCAGTGTAGGTACTTCAATTCCACAAAGTCTACCCTATTTTGCCAGTGTTCTCAGTCCTTTAGATAATTCCAGGCAAGTGGGTTTGGAGCAGTAGTAAAGATTATAGTGGTAAAAGTTCAGAGACCTCCTAATTCAACTTTTTACAAACAGTGTCCATAAAATGTATGTGCTCAATTCTTCACTCATTTACTCCTTTCATAAAAATAATTTTTTAACATGAAAATTATCAAAATAAATATGAGGTTTCTAGTGATGTATATGTATAAAGCTTGCTAACTCACACCTGTTTTCTCATCCATGTATATTATTCAGGACTTTTCTTCTTTCTGAATGCATTTCAAGAGACAGACAGGAAGACATCCCTGAGTTTTGTTAACTCCTCAGCATCTTATTTATATTAGGCTTTTGAAAGAAAGATTAAAATAGAAAATATTGCACTTATAAATGGAGAGGTTTGTGTTTTATATTTAAGCTATAGTTTTATTCTTAATTTTTAGTTCCAAGCATAATTCCTTTTCTTGCAGAACTGAGCTGAAAGACAGATGCAATTTCAATTCTTTGATTAATTTATTGCAATTATAGACATGAGTCTCAATCCATATTGAAACATCAATAATAACATATTAAGTTAGTCATAACAATCTAAAGGTCATATATTTTAATTGATCTTTAATAAAAAAGCAGGATAACAATATATCATTTTCTAGAACATTTATTGTGTACTTCCCTAGAATATAAGCTCTTTGAAAACACAATCTCCAGCACAAAGTCACTTCATAGCTCATATTATGCTTTGATTAACATAGTAATGAGCTAATTAACAGGTGAATGAAGAAACTAGTTCATGAATTGTTCAGGTCATTATTTTTTTTTTTAAGTTTGGAAGTTGGCTATTATTTTAATTATTTATTTATTGGCTGTATCACACAGCCTGTGGGATCCTAGTCCCCTGGGCCCCTGCAACGGGAACATGGAGTCCTAATGACTCATCAGTTCAGTCAGGTTCAGTCAGTCAGTCGTGTCCAACTCTTTGTGACCCCATGAATCGCAGTACACCAGGCCTCCCAGTCCATCATCAGCTCTCGGAGTCCACCCAAACCCATGTCCATCAAGTCAGTGATGCCATCCAGCCATCTCATCCTTTGTCGTCTCCTTTTCCACCTGCCCCCAATCCCTCCCAGCATCAGGATCTTTTCCAATGAGTCAACTCTTCGCATGAGGTGGCCAAATTATTGGAGTTTCAGCTTTAGCATCAGTCCCTCCAATAAACACACAGGACTGATCTCCTTTAGGATGAACTAGTTGGGTCTTCTTGTAGTCCAAGAGACTCTCAAGAGTCTTCTCCAGCACCACAGTTCAAAAGCACCAATTCTTCTGTGCTCAGCCTTCTTCACAGTCCAACTCTCACATCCATACATGACCACTGAAATGACTCATCAGGTCTTTCTAAATACCTGTTTAGGTCTTCCTTGTTAAGGAAATGTAAGCTTTTTCATTTTACAAAGTAAATCAGCAACTTGGTATAAATGAAAAATACAGGACAGACTTTGGAAGTCTATAGGTCTTAATTTCAAATCCATTTGAGACAGCTAGCTTGTAAATAGATTCCAGATAGAGAGATAGAGAAGTAGATAAAGGGAGAAGGGAAGGATTTTGCTCCCAAAGGAATGCTGAATGCCAATAGGTAAACATAGGTATAATGCTGGAGTTAGAAAATTAGCATTTGTATTCATCAAAGAAAAAAAATCTATCTATTATCTCCAGAGAGACTCATCAAAGGATGCCAAATCTAGAGGGCATTCTGATGAGGAGCAGGGTATTTTCATGGTCTTAAGAAATCTCCCCATAGACTGTGTATTAGTTGCAAGAGAAAAGAAACTAGTAATTAACAGTGGAAGACATTTGTCAACACTTGGACTAGGTGATCCAAATTAATATCACCAGTAAGAAGGACACTGTAAGTGTCCAGATGTGATACCCTGAAATGGATAAAACATCATGTATAGGCTGAATCTAATCATGAGGAAACATCAAATAAACCATAAATAGGGAGCACTCTATCTTTTTCAATAAAAAGATATACTTTCTATTTATTAATAAAAAATATTTTATTAAATAAAAATGTAAATGTCAAAAGAGAAAAAAGATTAGTAGAAATATTCTAGATTAAAGAAGATAAGGAGGCATGATAATTAAATATAATATCAGCTCAACTGACTATTGCATTGAAGGGGAAAAATACTATCAAGACATATT
>SJYC01092003.1:0-19451 GCA_006408675.1 Madoqua kirkii | reverse complement strand
ATTAAAAAATACAATGATCTTTAAATACTAAAAGAACGAAGAAAAATACTAATACATTCCCTAGTGTATAGTAGGTGAGAATAAAATTCAGGTACCAATTGAAATGGAAAAACAATGTCTAGGAAATGAAAACGAAATAAAGTTACTTTATATATTGATAGTTTTGTAGTTGTACAGAGCACCATCTTTATCTTATAAGAGTAATAACAGCAGTATAATGATGAGTATAGTATTGTTCACATATTCAATAAATTTTAAATTTATTTACCTTACTTCCTTATAATTAACCAAACAGATAGTCTAATATAAGATCAGAAACCTTATGACTATTGAGTTACTTCCAATCATTAGAGCCATGGTTGGAATATGTCACTTTATTATTTATTGAATACTTTCTAAGGAACCAGTGATGTACCCGGCACTGGGGAAGACAAGGCTGAAGAAGACAATGTCCTTGATTTAGAGAAGTTCATCAGTTAGTAAAGACAATAGACCTGTAAGTCATTATAATAAAATGGGATGGCTGTAAAAATAGCAGAAGTATTTGTCCGAGAATAGAAGAGAAGCTTCACAGAGAAAGTGTGCCCCAAGGAGCAGGTGAGATGGGAGTCCAAGAGTCTGGAGGAAAGGAGGGTAGTCTGGACGTGCGAAATGGCTTTTATCTGTAGACATGTACAAAAGAGAACTCATAGCCTTATTCAGCCCTTGTTTCCAATGCCATTCCTCTATTTCTTGTGCAGTTTTAGCTCCAGAGCTAGGATCATTTTTTGACATTTGACTAGCTCTGCTATTTTTCAAGCCCACCTCAGGTTATATTCATGCTCTTGTTAAATAAAATGTAGTTTAATGGAATAGGGAAATACTTTCAGTAAAAATATCATTTTACTAAGAAAGCCAACTCAGTAATGGACTAAGCATTTCAGCTCTTTTAGTTGAATTTTTCTGTTCAGATTCTGTAATATACAGATGATTATTAAAGTAATAACAATTATGGTCACTTAATAGCATTCCCTCCCCCTATTTCTTTGGTGAGGCAATTTATTTTCAAATGCATAAGCTGCAAATGGAGAGTTATTATTATGGTAATGTCCTACCTACAATGCAAAACAAATATAGTCATGACACATAGAAAAACAGCCTGCAATACTACCAAGCAAAGATTTGCACCTCTGTCGATATTAGAAAGGCATGTTCCTTTAACAACATGCCCAGCCAGTTATTCCACATGTACTTCCTAGGGTTTCCTGTGTTCTAGCCATTGTGGTATAAGGATGGAGATGCAGAGTTCTTGAGTTCAAGACTCTGGTTGAGAGAAGAAAAGTAAACACTCTATCTTTTTTTTTTTTTTTTCCCATTGTATATTTATTTATTTTAATTGGAAGATAATTACTTTACAATATTGTAGTGGTTTTTGCCATACATTGACATGAATCAGCCATGGGTATATATGTGTCCCCTTATCCTGAACCCCCTTCCCACCTTTATCCCCACCCCACCCCTGGGCTTTGAGTACTAGGCTTCATGCATTGAACTTGTACTGGTCATCTATTTTACATATGGCAAGGTACATATTTCAGTGATATTCCCTCAAATCATCCCACTCTTGCCTTCTCCCATTGAGTTCAAAAGTCTATTCTTTATATCTGTTTCTCCTTTGCTGCCCTGTATGTAGGATCTTTAAATTCCATATATATGCATTAGTGTATAGTATTTGTCTTTCTTTCTCTGACTTACTTCACTTTGTATAATAGGCTCTGGCTAATTTTCATCGGACTTCTGCAGGCAGCGAGCTATGCCTAGAGGAACCACATATGTTTGCCAGGTAAGGATGGAGAGATGAGTAGGAGTTTGCCAGATTTATGGCTGGGAAGATAGCATCCCAGGCAAAGAAAACATCTGCAGATGCAGAGAGCACAGAGGCAGTCCAGCCCTCAGGTTGGTGGGAGTAGTGGGGAGGGGAGAGCTAAAAGGGAGAAGGGTTTAGAGAGTCAAAATAGAAAGTGAAGGTGAAACAAGACAGGTCATTTTTGCAATTCTGAGGCTGCAAAGCTACAGCTGTAAATTGTGTTCCATTTAGAAATAGGCTTCTTGGAAAACATAAATCCCACTGCTGCATTTCTATCACATATCTCAAGTTTCAACCTGTCTCTTGAGTTGCTCTTCTCAGTATAATCAAGAAGCAGCTTTTCCCTGCTGTCCCCCAAGACTGTAAGTTTTGAGAGGGCAAAGATAGCTCCTCCCTCTAGTACCCAGTACAACATCTGGTTCAAAGTCTGTACTTATTGAATATTTGTGGATTGAATGAAGAAAAGAATTACTGGCTATGACCTCATATCACCACAACTCTGGCAGATATTATCTGTACAATAAAGTGTACAATAAATGCTGTCAAGAAAGTGACTGCATTTCTGAGCATCATTTTCACCTGGAAAATGTGCTAAACTACTCTAGATATGTCAGGATTAAATGTGAGAATCTTTTTAATGGTTAATATATGTTACATCCATCCCTTTGTTTTCATTTGTTTTACTCTGATGTAAAAATTCCAAATACCCTATTAAATGACAGAGCTTAAGAAGCAACCCAAGCAACAATCTTTGCTACTCTGCTTCTCTCTCAGACTTCCACCACCTTAGTTTATTTTATCACTCTCCAACACTTCACTGTTGAACATCTGGTAAAAATAGTTGGCAATGAACTTCTTAAATACCGTGCTTCAAATCTTATCATTCAGTCTTTACCTCCAAAATTCTACTTAGAATTTGTTTTTTCAATTATGATGGAACTCCAAATTTTCTAATCCATTCACCTCTGATCAGGACTTCTAGCAAGAACGTCTTTCTCTCTTTTCATATAAATGTTATTTTTATGACACTTTATCCTCCCAGTCTCTTTCTAGTTCATGAGAAACTGGAAGCTTAGTGTTCCCTCATCTGTCTATTCTTAAATATAGACAATTCTTAAAGCAGCATCCTCACTCTTTCTTCTCTTCTCCTGACTCCATGTACTTTTGGTTTCATAGTTTTGTTCTCATCCCTCAATAAGTTCAGTTCAGTTCAGTCAGTCAGTCATGTCCGACTCTTTGTGACCCCATAAATCACAGCATGCCAGGCCTCCCTGTCCATCACCAACTCCCAGAGTATACTCAAACTCATGTCCAGCGAGTCAGTGATGCCATCCAGCATCTCATCCTCTGTCATCCCCTTCTCCTCCTGCCCTCCACCCCTCCCAGCATCAGGGTCTTTTCCAATGAGTCAACTCTTTGCATGAAGTGGCCAAAGTAAAGTACTGGAGTTTCAGCTTTAGCATCACTCCTTCCAATGAACACCCAGGATTGATCTCCTCTAGGACGGACTGGCTGGATCTCCTTGCAGTCTAAGGGATTCACAAGAGTCTTCTCCAACACCACCATTCAAAAGCGTCAATTCTTCAGTGCTCAGCTTTCTTCACAGTCCAACTTTCACATCCATACGTGACCATTGGAAAAATCATAGCCTTGACTAGACGGACCTTCGTTAGCAATAATCACTGATGATTAGCCTTGGCATTAGCTGTCCAGCTGCTGCTAGGACATCTATACATCAGGCAGGGCTAAATCATTCTCCTGAAATATGGCGGCTAATTATAGGTCCTTCTCTACCCATCTTTTCCAATCTGATCTTTCTCCTGTATGCATAAGAAATGCCATTATCTTCTTCTTGGAAACTTTAATCATTTTCTTGTTCCAAATACTTTTTAATTTCCATAAACCATTATTCTATGATTTCTGGAATTTGGGGGCTTTCTAGGTGGCTCTAGTGGTAAAGAATCTTCCTGGAATGCAGAAGGCATGTAGGAGACATGGGTTCAATCACTGGGTTGGGAAAAATCCCCTGGAGTAGGAAATGTCAACCCATTCCAGTATTCTTGACTGGAAAATTTCATGGGGAGAGGAGCGGGGTGGCCTACAGACCATGGGGCTGCGAGGAGTCAGCCATGATTGAGTGACCGAGCACAATCAGAGCCACAGAGGCTCTTTCACATCCTTACTGTAAGGGCTACTGACTCACTCTAGCCTCATTTTCCCTCTGTTTGATAATGATGAGTTTCCTCATTGTCTTCAATATCTATCTTCTCAAGCTCAGGTTACATTCTATAGCTACAGTTGCTCTGTATTAACCACAGATATATGCATGTCATATTCACTTGGGCCACTTTTAATGATTCTTGTTATTAAAAAAAGAAAGAAATACCACTCAAGGTATTTATCCCTGGAGCCGAATCTGTGACACCCCTCGGGCAACCTGCTAAAAGTAGAGTAGGAAAAGGCTTGCTTTCTCCTCCATCAGTCCCCATTTGAAACATGTGAGTTGCATAGATTGCATTGCTGTTCCCAGGGGGTTTCCTTGGCTGACTTGGCTTCTGCTGACTTGGTTTCCACTCTTTCTTCTACCTGGAATGTCATTAGTGTCAACCTGCTAACTGCTAAACTTCTTTCATTTACCTAGGCTCAAATTCTACCTCTTCCCATTGTTCCAGTGCCTTGAATGGTATTTCTAACATCCAAAACATAAGCCAACTTCTCTTTTCTCAACTTTGAAAAGAAAGTCTTCCTCATCAGTGTGTGTTAAACTCACACCCAGAAATAATTTAGAGTGATGGTTATCTTTCATTCAGTCTGTTATTTTAGGCCTCTGCATTATCATCATCGTTAGAGGGGGACCGTTGACTTTAG
The DNA here is from genome assembly GCA_006408675.1 of Madoqua kirkii. Taxonomy (NCBI): domain Eukaryota; kingdom Metazoa; phylum Chordata; class Mammalia; order Artiodactyla; family Bovidae; genus Madoqua; species Madoqua kirkii. The sequence goes on along the minus strand of SJYC01092003.1, from coordinate 14,737 downwards.
GTGTAAGATTAGCTAGAAGGTTTATTACTCCAAATTAGACCTTCTGATGAGATTCTAAATTCTCCTGTATAATTATTGCCAGCAAGAAATGATCCATCGCCATACATTTAAGTGCAAGTTTCTTTCTTTCTTTCTTTCTTTTTTTTTTTGAGGGGAGGTGGTGGTTGGATGGGGAGTTCGATTCACTGAAGTGAATCAGGTAAACATTATTTAATGCCAGGGGATTTAAAGGTTCATCCATTTCTATTTATTCCTGTAACTTAAAGAGCCCAATTAAATATAATGGGTTAAAGTATTAAAAATCTGTTTGATTATCACTACGTACTCAGTGAGACACTGATTAAAGCTTAGGGAAAAGACAATTCTATTCATAGAGCTGAGACAGGGAGAAAGATCAGAAATGGCTTATAGGCACTTTTCACCTTATATTCTTCAAGGCCTTTAATGAGGGGAAAATGGCAAAGTCTGTTCTACAAAGACAGGGTTTAAAAAGTGGAAGATGCAGCAGGAATGCTGTGTTACTATTGAGGATGCGACAGCATTTATTTTCCAGTGCGTTAGCTGTGCTCCCTTCTAGCTTACCCATCTATGCTCCCTGAGAGCTGTTATCTCCTACAAAAACTATCCAAAGCACTATTTTTTTCTTTTCCTTTTTTCCCCCTCATTTGAAATCATTTTAAGCAATAACATCTTCAGTGGAATTAGTTTAAGCAAGATGTCTGTGGAGTGACAGAACAGTATATTGAAAAGAGCTCTGATTGTACAGTTATAGAGTTTTGGTCTAAAATCTTTATTGTACCTCATTCTTTCCTTCCTTTATTTTTTTCCATTCAAGAAATGTTTTATAAGCTAGCTATGGGACCTTGGCCAAGTTAATTAAGCACACTAAGATTCAGTTTCCTCTCTGTATAATATAGATATAATCATTATGGCTTGCCTCATAGGGTTGTTGTGAAGATCAGAGAATATTATTGAAGTGAAACCACTTGTAAACTTTAAACAGGATGTAAATTCACACATTTTTCCTGACACAAATGGTGCAATGGGGAAGCCTTAAAGGTCTTCCAAAACTCTCTTGATAGTGCAGTGTTTCACACAGTCCCAGCCAGGAAGTATTTACTCTGGAGTAGGCACACTGGGAGCTGCAGGGATGCAAAGGTGGATTCTGCCATAATTGTTCTGGAGGGAAAGGGACAGGAAAGGGAGAGGAGAGGAGGTATCAGGAGGCAGCAATCCAAGACAGCACAAGCCAAGAGTCAAATGATCGATGCAGCCAGTAATAAATGAGCTCAGAGGGAGGATAATGTGGGGAGGGCTACAATACTGCCTTCCTGGGTTCCTGTGTTACTGAAAGGGACACATTTCCACAGGGCTGTCAATAGTAGGTTGGCACAGCCCGCCATTGACTTGGCCTGCTCTGTCTTCCTGGTCTAAGGTACTTCTTACCTTACTGCAATAATCATAGTAGAAAATTCTCTGCACTAATAGAGTGAAGAAAACACAGTCTGCTAAGAGGTCAGGATACTGTGTTTTCCCCTGCATTTATAAAACCCATTCCTCCTCTCTACGATGGGAGAGGAAATGGCTACCCACTCCAGCATTCTTACCTGGAGAACCCCATAGACAGAGGAGCCTGGAGGGCTACATACAGTCCATGGGGTCACAAAGAATCAAACACAACTTAAGACTGAACTCTTCTCTACCCTAATTGCCCCCTCTGTCCCCTGCCCTTCATTATCCTCCTTCTTCCTACATCAGCGTTCCTTTGCTTTTGTGTATTCTCTGGCTTGGGATTAAAGAGGAGTGTTAGGTAGAGAGAAACATAAAGAGTTGTGGGTTCTAGCTTTAGACCTAGCTTACTTTGCAGCTTACCCTTCTAAACTTGCTACAACATATTGAATAATCCTTTTAAACCCCCTGTATCTATGTTTTAGCATAAGTGGGGTAACATTTACTTGGTTGTAAGACAGGCAATGGTTCTGGAAAAGGTGCTTAACAAATTGACACAGTCTTTCAACTTATAATAGATATTCAGTAGATATCTCAATAAATATTACTAGTTACTGGTAGCTCTATTACCCAGACCTTGCTGGGTGGCTAAGAGACAATCCTAAAATGTTTTACAGCAATATTCTTTTTACATAGGAAACTGTTGTACAGCCTCTTTACATGCAGGCTAAGTCACTTCAGTCATGTCTGACTCTTTGTGACCCTATGGAATGTAGGCCACCAGGCTTTCCTCTCCATGGGATTTCCCAGGCAAGAATACTGGAGTGGCTTGCCATGTCTTCCTCCAGGGGATCTTCCAGACCCAGGGATTGAACCCACATCTCTTAAGTCTCCTGTATGGCAGATGGGTTCTTTGCCACTATCGTCATCTAGGAAGCTCCTAGAACTTACTTCACTTCAATATTCAAAATCTGAATTTTGTATAGAAGGTCTAATGCTGACCAGAACAAAAGTGTGAAATAAAGTGTGATCAAAGTTTCACACTTTTTATACAAAATCAGTAGAAATTTTATGCAGTAAGTTGCATAACTGGATCATTTCTGGATTCCTAGTGTTTTCTTATTATTTTAATGGACAAGAAAAGGAAACTTTGATTTCACACATACAAAATAATGACTCACTTTTTAAAATATTTTCTTTTTTCTTCATTAACTGCTAGGAAGCTCAGAAGCAAACCCATCAACTTCATAAACTATTACCAAATTCCTAACTTCCTTTTCCTCCTACACTTTACACACTTTATTAAAATTTATACTTTGTATAAGTTGCTTTATACACTAGCCCAATATCCTTAAAGGGATCCCCTATGAATCTTTGGTTATTTCTCTCCATTGACAGACCTCTGAAACCCTGAAAAGTTCATTTTATGATTGAAAAGCAGAATGCTGTCATAGACAGTACAAGCAGCTAATCAGTCTAAATTCAAATAGCATGCATGTATGCAAATGATGCATTGTTTACATGGAAAGGGATGGTTCTGAAATGTTTACCATGAATACAGTTTAGCCATTTAAACTATAATTTTTTTAACCATTTGATTAACCATACCATATGCCTCTCTAGTTCATAATAGTCCACAGTGCTGAAACTTCAGACCCACATCAGAACGTACTTATATCTTCATACATACCAATTCACTGACAGAAAGCATCATAATTTAAAAGGGCAGTGCCACACACTGGTCCATTTCATCTTGTGAACCACAATGTGGAACCTAATTTAAGAATTTGGGATTCACTTTCCATTCTCCCCTGCACAAATTAATGTGCTGTATTTCTCCCTTAATTCAGGTTTAGCATTTGTGAAATAGACTTTGACCTAAGATTAGCCTACAGTTAAATCTTGACTCCAGCATTGATTCCTGGGAGGTTTAAAGCATGTCTCCCAAATTCACTGACACTGTTTCTATCAAACAGTGGTCATGTGGATGAACCATGTTCAAAGAAGATTCCCCAAGATCCAGGTTAACTATCTCCTCAGAGGTCTAGTGGATGAGAGCAATCTGTCTCTACCCTATTGGTGGGTAAATAAATGACTAGTGGTATCTTCAGCCATTAGGTTTAAGGTGGTTAGCTACAGAAGACAGTTGATTGGAACTGCAGAATAGTGTTTGTTTATTGTGTAGAAATAGCTACCATGATGTTGTTGGGCAACATCAGAAAAATTTCTATAACTTATATAAATGTTACCAAATTATTTTGTTAAAAATTTAGCCAATTCAAGAATTTGTGAATTCTAAACAGCTTTATCAGTCTTCATAAGTTAGATGAATTATAATAGCTATTATCTATTTGATAGCTTTATACTAGACAGCAAATGGATACATTATAGATTTTCTAATTTGATTTCATAATAACTCAATAATAATAATATGAGCTTTATATTGATGAGAAAACTAAAGTTTAGGGAATTTATATAATAATGCATAGCATGATCTAGATATTAAGAAGAGGTGGCAAAAATACACAGAAGAACTATACAAAAAAGATCTTCACAACCCAGATAATCATGATGGTATGATCACTTACCTAGGGCCAGACATCCTGGAATGCAAAGTCAAGTGGGCCTTAGGAAGCATCAATATGAACAAAGCTAGTGGAGGCAATGGAATTCCAACAGAGCTATTTCAAATCCTAAAACATGATGCTGTAAAGTGCTGAACTCAATATGCCAGCAAATTGGAAAAAGTCAGCAATGGACACAGGACAGGAAAAGGTCAATTTTCATTCCAATCCCAAAGAAATGCAATGCCAAAGAATGCTCAAACTACTGCACAATTGCCCTCATCTCACATGCTGGTAAAGTAGTGCTCAAAATTCTCCAAGCCAGGCTTCAGAAATACGTGAGCCGTGAACTTCCGAGTGTTCAAGCTGGATTTTAAAAAGGCATAGGAACCAGAGATCAAATTGCCAACATCTGCTGGATCATCAAAAAAGCAAATATTTCTGGGAAAACATCTAGTTCTGCTTTATTGACTATTCCAAAGACTTTGTGTGGATCATGACAAACTGTGGAATATTCTGAAAAGATGAGAATACCAGACCACCTGACCTGCCACTTGAGAAATCTGTATGCAGGTCAAAAAGCAACAGTTAGAACTGGCCATGGAACAACACACTGGTTCCAAGTTGGGAAAGAAGTACATCAAGGCTGTATATTGTCACCCTGCTTATTTAACTTACATGCAGAATATATCATGAGCAATGCTGGGCTGGATGAAATACAAGCTGGAATCAAGATTGCCAGGAGAAATATCAATAATCTCAGATATACAGAAGACACCGCCCTTATGCGAGAAAGCAAAGAACTAAAGAGCCTCTTGATGAAAGTGAAAGAGGAGAGTGACAAATTTGGCTTAAAGCTCAACATTCAGAAAATAAAGATCATGACATCTGGTCCCATCACTTCCTGGCAAATAGATGGCGAAACAGTGGAAACAGTGTCAGACTTTATTTTTGGGGGCTCCAAAATCACTGCAGATGGTGAGTGCAGCCATGAAATTAAAAGACACTTACTCCTTGGAAGAAAAGTTATGACCAACCTAGACAGCATATTAAAAAGCAGAGACGTTACTTTGCCAACAAATGTCCATCTAGTCAAAGCTATGCTTTTTTTAGTAATCATGTATGGATGTGAGAGTTGGACTATAAAGAAAGTTGAGCACTGAAGAATTGATGCTTTTGAACTGTGGTGTTGGAGAAGACATTTGAGAGTCCCTTGGACTGCAAGGAGATCCAATCAGTCCATCCTAAAGGAAATCAGTCCTGAAGATTCATTGGAAGAACTGATGCTGAAGCTGAAACTCCAATACTTTGATCTCCTGATGCAAAGAACTGACTCATTGGAAAAGACCCTGATGCTGGGAAAGATTGAAGGCAGGAGGAGAAGGGGATGACAGAGGATGAGATGGTTGGATGGCATCACTGACTGAATGGACATGACTTTGAGTAAACTCTGGGAGTCGGCGGTAGACAGGGAGGCCTAGCATGCTGCAGTCCATGGAGCTGCAAATAGTCAGACAGGACTGAACAACTGAACTAACTGATGATCTAGATATGCACACTGATGGGTTAAGGCTAAAGACAATAGTTTCCTTCTGTTTCATGCTATCTTTCATGCATATAATAAAAAATAGAGTAAATTTTCAAATCAGTGTGTGAAAGCAGATACCAAATGGGCCTAGAGAAAAAAGGAAAGAAAAAGACTTTAGTAAAACTCTGTTTGGTTAAGTTAATTAAGCGGTGGAGTAGACAGTGTCTTTTAGACAGAGGGAACAGCTAAACCAAAGGCTCTGAAGCATGATGTGCAAATGCCAGGATACTGCATGTATTTTAGTATTGCTGGGTTCTGAGTTCGGGAAAGGAACTGGTTGAAAAAAAAGACTGGAACAGTAAGCTAAGGGAAGGCTTAGAGAACCATGTGTGTCTTTGAAAGGAAACTGGACTCATCCATGAAGTCGAGAGAACCACTGATTGTTTTGAGGCAGATACGTGATATGGTAAAAATGCACAACCGACCTCTTAGGTATGTTCACTGTATGCCTAGCAGCGTATTTCAAATTCCAGTATTAAATTGGATCTCTGATTTCTGATGACTGGTTCTTCTACTATTAAGGTTTTCACCTAACAGGTCCTAAGAGCCCCTTGGGGATTATAAAATTACTACAAAGGACCTAAGATTTCTTATGCCTATAAACTTCATAGCATGAGAGTCATACATAACACTTTCTATGTTGAAATTCCTTTATATTAGTGAAGCTGTTAAACATGGTAGCTTCGTATCATCTGTGCTTTGCAGAATCAAGAGAAAGCCTAGATTCGTGCCTTAGGGGGTTAGATGAACGGGAGGGAGATCTATAGGGACCCAAAGACAGTTTCAACCAGCTGAAAGGAACTGAAGAAGCAGCCGAGAATACTGTTTTGCAGGAAAAGGCGGCAGCTGCAACGGATAGGAATTTGTGAAGAATGTCTGTCTTCCTCAGAAACTACATGAGGGGTCAAAGGAACTTCCTAAGATCATTGGGAATACTTGAATACAATTAAGGAAAGTATATCTGAGAAGCTGGAGGGTTTGAAATCTTTTGTGCAATATATATATATATATATATATATATATATATATTTTATTTTTTTGGTATGGTCTTCCTCTGGGTCCTCAGAAACTACTGGAGTGGGTAGCTATTCACTTCTCTAGGAGATCTTCCCAACTCAGAGATCAAACCTGAGTCTCACTCATTGCAGGCAGATTTTTCACAGTGTGAGCCAGCAGGGAAGTCCCAAAGTGAAAGTAGTATTAGGTTGTTTAGTCTGACTTTGCAACCCCATAGACTGTGGCCCAGCAGGCTCCTCTGTCCATGGAATTCTCCAAGCAAGAATACTGAAGTGGGTAGCCATTCCCTTCTCCAAGGGATCTTCCTGATCTAGAGACTGAACACATGTCTCCCACGTTGCAGGCAGATTCTTTACCTTCTGAGTTACCCGGGTAGTCCATTATAATGTGTTGTTTTGTTTTCTTAATCTAGTCTTCCTCTGGATCCTCAGAGACTACATGAGGGGTCAAATGGACTTCCTAAGATAATTGGGAATACTTGAATACAATTAAGGAAAGGGTATCTGAGAAGCTGGAGGGTTTGAAGTCTTTCAAATGATCTGTATTTATTTTTTCACATGTTCTTCTCTCTTTCAGCTATAAACTCCTCAGTCAAAACAAACACAATTGATGTTTCTCTGTACAGGCCCAACTTTTATTGAAGTGTTAAGTGTTCAAAGGTCTTCAAAAAATATGCTATAAATGAGTGAATCTTCATTTAAAGTCCAAATTTTAATAAAAGTTCTCCCAAGGCTACCTTAATATCTATCTCCCATTTCCTTCAAGTATTTGTGAGAAAATAAATCATTTCAGGTACTAATTTAATAGTTTTATTGTACTTTGACCAATTTTCCACTAGTAAATATTTTATAATTATCTGGGTGGTTTATATCAATATTAAGTGGAGGTTAATCCATGTATAGATGATTTGGGTTTCGTTGATTTGCTTGTCTTTTTACTTGCTTCTTATTTCAAAATACCTGTATGAACTTTGGCATGAGATACAATTTACGTCTGGGTTCAAGTGTGAGAGGGAAGGCATACCTATGCAGACCAAGAAATCTCAACATGAAAGGGAATTAGAAATAATTTTCTAACAATTATTTCTCCTTTTTAAACATAATTTTAAACATTAGGAAACTAAAAGCTGAGCTTTTAGTGTAGTGGCCAGAACTCAGCATAAATTTTATAGAATTTCTTTTAATTAATGAAATAGCCAGAACTGATCTCTAATACTAAGTTTAGGAGGCATGACATCATACTTTTGTACTACTAAGTTAGAGATGAATATGTCAATATTTCTGCTTTATTTATACCTTACAGTTTTCATGAAAAAGTAACAAAATCTATCAAAAAGTATTTTCAATAAAGCCAAGAAAATGTTAAAAGGAAAAGAGAAACCATGAAGGAGAAAAAGGGGGAACTTAAATATTCTAATTCTAGGGGTTGACATCATAATGAGATTAAAAATCACATTTGATATCTCTCTATCCCTTTGTCTACTTTCTTTAATTTTGTATGCATTATATAACATTGTATATTCTCCTTCTTACGTATATATCACTGCATCACAAACATTTAGTCATACTATTAAAATTGTTCAGTTAAACATCATTTTGATGGCTTTACAATGAGTGAAAACACTTTAGGATTGTGCCAAGCCATGTGGTTTTCCCTGAGCCGTAGTTCTCTCATTGGCCACCAGAGCCTCATACCACCCACCCAATAATATCTACTTTGCAGGAGAGTCATGAGGATTAACTGAGATTGTACATAGACCAGCCCAACAACCAACTCATTGCTACAGACTGAATGTTTGTATCCTTCCAAAATTCATATTCTGAAATCCTAAACAGCAAGGCAATAGTACTAGGGACTTTGTGAGGTGATTAGGTCATAAGGAGTAAAACCAATGAATCCTAATGAATAAAACCAATGCCCTTCAAGAGACCCCACAGAACTCTCTAGTCCTTTCTCCCATGGGAAGACAACTGTGAAGTGAAAAGCAGACTCTTATCAGACACCCAAACTGCTGGTGCCTTGATCTTAGACATTCCAACCTCTAGAATTGTGAGAAATGTTCCTGTTTACAAGACACAGGGTATGCTATTGTGCCATAGCAGCTCAGATGGACTAAGAACCCATGTATTAAGATCTTTGAATTTGGAAAATAAGAGTACTCAAACACGATGCTAGATTCATCAACTCAAAAAATTTAAAAAAGTAATCTCAAATAACACCCCTGGTGACTCAGATGGTAAAGCATCTGTCTGCAAGGCGGGAGACCTGGGTTCAATCCCTGGGTTGAGAAGATCCCCTGGAGAAGGAAATGGCAATCCACTCCAGTGCTATTGCCTGGAAAATCCCATAGACAGAGGAGCCTGGTAGGCTACAGTCCATGGGGTTGCAAAGAGTCGGACATGACTGAACAACTTCACTTTCACTTTTACCACCAACAAAGATATTTTTGATACAAGTAATGTTTTATCAATAGTGCATAAAATGTGAATAAATTTATCATATTCATAATTCTACAACATACAATTTCAATATAAATATTGCCTGATAAACACAACTTTATTCAAGTACCTAATTCTTAATTACAACCAAATGGTTGACCTTAGTCTACTACTGTAAAGCAATTCTGAAGGCAAAACTGAGAGATCTGCATATATTAGAATTTAAAATAATTTTATATGTGCTTAATCTGTGATAATAACTTGGCTAAAAGATTTCTAAATTAGTGTGAGGAAGACCTGAATCATAGCCATAACCTTTGTCCCATCAAAAGATTATGCATTACTCAAAAGCCATTATTTTCCCTGCCATGGCTATATTGGAACTATCTTGTGAGGATCAATACTATCACTTTATTATTTAAATAACAAGTATAGAAGTAGCAGCAGTAGCAAAAATAGTGATATTTATCACCAACATAATGCCATCACTTCTTCCAGCTGACCTTTACTGAGAGTTTGCTAGATGTTAGGCACTCGTGTCCGCTTTTATATACATTATCTCACTTAGTTTACAGTCTGAGATATCATTCTTCTTCACAAAGATTTTTCCTAGCACAATAATACACCTTTGATATAATAATAATTAAGTTAGGCCAGAAGCAATACATGGCGTTAGCATGGTCTTTGTCACATAAATTAAAAATGCAACACTCAGTTAACCTATAATGAAGGAGGTGAGAATATACTAATGAGAAAAGATAGTCTTTTCAATTAGTGGTGCTGGGAAAACTGGACACGTAAATGCAAAACTGGCTTCCCTGGTGGCTCAGACAGTAAAAAATCTGCCTGTAATGCAGGGGACCTATATTTGATCCTTGGGTTGGGAAGATCCCTTGGAGAAGGGAATGGTTATCCACTCTAGTATTCTTGTCTGAATTACTCCATGGACAGAGGATCCTGGAAGTTTATAGCCCAGAGTCAAAAAGAGTCGGACATGATTGAATTACTGATAATTTTCACTATATGTAAAATAATAAAATTAAAACATTTTCTCACACCATATACAAAAATAAACTGAAAGTGGATTAAAGACCCGAATATAAGATCAGAAACCATGGAACTCCCAGAAGAAAACATAGGCAGAATTCTCTGATATAAATTATAGCAAAAATTTTTTTGGCTCTCTCTCCTAAGCCAAAGGAAACAAAACAAAAATTTTTTAAATAAGACCAAATTAAACTTTAAATTTTCTGCCCAGCAAAGGAAACCTTTGACAACAGAAAAAGAAAATCTACTGAATGAAGCAAAATTTTGAAAATTATATGAATGATGATCAGTTAATACCAAAATATATAAATAGGTCATACAACTTAATATTTAAAAAAAAGAACCCAGTTAAAAAAGTTAAGAAGACCTGAATAGACATCTTTGCAAATAATATATACAAATGGCCAACAGGCAAATGGAAAGATGCTTAACATTACTAAACATCAGAAAAATGCAAATCAAGAAAGACCACACTGAGATATCACCTCATACTTGTCAGGGTGGATACCATCAAAAAATCTGTGAATACATGTTAGTGAGAATTTGGAGAAAAAGGAATCTCAGTACACTGTTGGTGGGAACATAAATTGGTACAGCCACTATGGAAAAATAATGCTTTCTTCCAAAACTAAAAACAGATATACCAAATGATCCAACAGCTTCTCTCTTGGGAATATATACCTGAAGAATGAAAACACAAATTCAAAAAGATATAGGCACCCAATCTTCATAGCAGCATTATTTACAATTGCTGAAATAAGGAAGAAATTTAAATATCTATCAAAAGATGAATGGAAAAGAAGATATGGTATTATATGTACAATGGAATATTACTCATTCACAAAAAAGGATATATATTTTTTCCATCTGCACCAATATGAATAGCCCTGGAGGGTATTAATGTTTGTGAAATAAATCAGACAGAGAAAGACAGATATTGTATTTTATCACTTATATGTAGAACCTGAAAAATAAAACAAAGAAATACAAGAAAAGAGAAAAAGACTCAAACATACAGAGAATAAATTAAGAGTTACCAATGGGAGAGGCAGGGAATACCAGGAGTAGGAGATTTGGAGGTACAAACTGTGCATTTTATACTGTTTAAGCATAAAATGAACTTAGGGATGTGTTGTGAAACACGGGCAATATGCTCAATGGTTTATAATAACTTTGAATGGAATAAAACCTATACAAATATTGAATCACTATGTTGTGCACCTGAAGCTAATATAATATTGTAAATCAACTATAACTCAATAAAAACAGAGAAAAAAGTATACAAGAAAATAAAGCTAGGAGAAAATATGACTTTTAAATCAAATAAAGTAGTTTAAATAAAGTATCATCTCTGTCTTTGATCTCTCCCATGCAAAGACAGACTAGATGATACTCCTTAGTACTCCAACTATGGTTACCAGACTTAGCAAATAAAAATGCAAGGTGTCCAGCTAAATTTAAATTTCAGACTAACGATGCATCATTTTTTAGTATATGTGCCGATTATGTCATGGGACACTTTCATGCTTAAAATTATGCATGATTTATCTGAGGTCAAATTTGATCAGTATCCTGGCAATTCTATTTTTAACAATATCTTAGGGTTGTCACATATTTAAAATTTTAAAGTATCAACTTTGAAGGCAGGGTCAAATTCCAGCTCTGATACTTCCTTGCTTATTAAAAAAAAAAAAAAACAGGTTTACCTCTCTGAGTTTCACATTTAATAAAGTAGAGATAATAATTGCACCCCTCTGCAAACTTTTGGAGAAAAGTAAATGAGTTAAAAAATATAGGTCACTAGCAGAGGACTTCTAGCATCAAACTGTAATTATCTATTCATCTTTCTTTCTCATAGACTAAGAGATATTTGAGAACAAAATGAGGCTTCCCAGGTGGCACTAGTGGTAAAGAACCCAGATGCCAATGCAGGAGACATAAGAGATGCAGGGTCAATCCCTGGGTCCGGAAGATCCCCTTGAGGAGGAAATGGCAATCCACTTCAGTACTCTTACCTGGAAAATCCCATGGACTGAGGAGCCTGGAGGGCTACGGCCCAAAGGGTTGCAAAGAGTCAGATATGACTGAAGCAGCTGGACTCAGCATACACACAGGAGAGCAAAATAAGCCTTTTCTTTAACACCACATCTAACTTCATAGCATTGGATGGTTTCTCTGAAATGGCCTGTTCTGAATATTATTTTCTGTTCTTGTGGCTCCTTTGTTTATGATGATGATAGTTTCTGCACCTTTTTCTTCTTAAATTGGACACTTAGGTAATGCCATGATCCAAAACACAATTTGCATGGACTCCACTGTTACATCCTGTTCTGGGTCAAGCTTTTTCAATTTTATTTTCTTAACCATCCTCCATCTACCAACTATCTAAAGTCTAATTGGAATGAAACTGAAGTAGGGATTATTAGCCATGGTTCTAACCTAATACCGGTTCACTCTCCTTCCCACATGCCTGGAGCATTTTCTACGGTTGCAAAAGCCTCACAGAAGACTTGACAGCTACTCTAGTTAGAAGCAATTCTGTTTATTCACTTGTTTCTCATTCTCATTTCAATATCTGCTTGGAAAAAAAACAAAACAAAACAAAACAGGAAACAAGTTTGTGGTTACTATTTTTTATGCCTTTATATAACAGAAGGTGTCCTACCAACTAAAATTCTCATTTATTACTACCATGGTGGTTTAGGTGGCTTAGTCACTAAGTCATGTCCAACTTTGTGGCCCCATGGACTGAAGTCCACCAGGCTCCTCTGTCCATGGGATTTCCTAGGCAAGAATACTGGGGTGGATTTCCATTTCCTTCTCCAGGGGATCTTCTTGACTCAGCATTGCAGGCAGACTGTTTACCTACTGAACCAGCTATGAGGAGCCAAAATGTTTATAAATGGTCTCTAAATGTTGTGTTATCATAACATACCTACTGTATGAGTATTTTTCTCATTTTATGTGTAAGGGAATAGTCAGATAGTTGAGGTAACTTACCCCCAAAACATAGTCCTGCTAAGTGTCTAAGAGATAGAGTCAAAATACACATCTGTTATTTGAGAGTCCATTTTATTTGACCTTATGAAATTTTAAGGATGGTATTATTGTTTAAGGAAAAACCTGAGTCCAACTCCAGGTTCTGTTGTTGGTTTCTTGAAGGCACTGGGTCAATACAATTGACTGAATTCATTTTAGTTCAGTCATGCATTTCCTAAATACCTGCTTCATACAAGGAACTGCATAGAAATAAAAGTTGAAAATGAAATGGTTTAAGTTCTTATTGAATTGAGAAGGTGAAAGAGGAGATTACACACACACACACACACACACACACACACACACACACACACAGAGATCTTCAGTACAAAATAAGATAGGACAAGTCCTGTAAAACAGATGTACACAAATGGTGATAAAAGCAGAAGAGAAAGAGAAATTTTTACAGGGAAAAAGAGAAAGAAAGAGAATTTGGGCAAGACATTCCCCCCAAAAGGTGGTTTATCTTAAAGCTTTAAAGACAGAGTCCTTGGATTATTAATAGAGGAGTCCTGAATTCAAATTTTAGTTCTATCAACACACATAAAGATATAATGACCATCGGCAACATTTTTGATCAGTGGCAACCTTGGTTTCCTCAACTTCAGGAGGGGATAATAATATTTACTTCCACCTAGTAGGAGGGTTCTGTTGTGAGAAGCAGATTACTTAGATAGTATATATCAACTGAGTACATCTCCTGTATGCTCTCACCAATGTATGCACTCAATAAAGACTAAAATGTAAAATGAAAGAATATTTTGTATAAACAGCATATAGAATGAGAGGGAAGATTTTAAGTCTTCAGAAATGAAGGGGAAGAAAACATGGGAGGGATACATTTTTGGAGAAGTATATAATTGACAGGAGGATATAAACTGGTCAGAAAGAAAGGGATTATGATTCTGAGCATCAGGTTGGTGATATGAGAATAATCCAAGTGAGGAGTGACAAAGCAGACATGATATAGGAACAGCACACCGAGCTGGAGGGGAGCTGGTCGAAGGGAAACAGCAGGTCTTGGCAACTACAGAGCTAGGGTCTGGAAAGGGAAGAGATTAAATATAGTCTCATTCATGCTTTCATCACCCCTGTAACAGCTTGATAATGCTTTTCACAGAAATAAAGAGGAAAAAATCCAAAAAAAGAGGTGATGATTTTCAAGTAGAAAATCTTCAGTTTGGGACAAAGGAAACTTTAGTAGATGAGTGTGGAGTTAGAGAAGGAAGTTAACCACACCAATAATCAGTTCAGTTCAGTTCAGTTCAGTTCAGTTGCTCAGTCATGTCCAACTCATTGCAACCCCATGAACTGCAGCACACCAGGCCTCCCTGTCCATCACCAACTCCTGGAGTTCACCCAAACTCATGTGCATCGAGTAGGTGATGCCATCCAGCTATCCTCCGTCGTCCCCTTCTCCTCCTGCCCCAAATCCCTCCCAGCATCAGGGTCTTTTCCAATGAGTCAGCTCTTCACATGAGGTGGCCAAAGTATTCTAGTTTCAGCCTCAGCATCAGGCCTTCCAATGAACACCCAGGACTGTCTCCTTTATAGACAAGTTGGATCTACTTGCATACAAGGGACTCTCAAGAGTC
>SJYC01092002.1:0-23117 GCA_006408675.1 Madoqua kirkii | reverse complement strand
TCAATTTGCTAAGGTCTCTAAAAGAAATTTAAGAAAGTTAGGAGCTTGTCTATAGAACTTGCCAATATAGCCAAATAATGTGAAACAGTAGGAAAAAATAAAAAACAAAACATAGACTCACAATCAGACAAATCTAGATGAGCACTCTGCCCTCTCTCCATTTCTTAACTATATGACTGTTAATATGCTTTTTAGCCTTTCAAAAGTTTAGCTTTCTCTAAAATAGGTAGTATAACATTTACCATTTCAGTTTACTTCAGGCATTAAATGAAACAGCAAACAAAGAAATGTCTAAGATTGTTAATCTCTATCATTTTATGGCTTTTAAAAACAGCATAATTTTATAATGAGAGTAGATGCCACATAAGAAAATCTTTCCTAAGTTTAATGCTAGAAATTGAATTTAAGGAAATTTACAGGGATGTCCCAGAAGTTGATGAGATTTACTGGAAATGATTTTAGCTCTGCCATATGGATTTTGTCAGTGTTACAGACTCAGAAGGCATTAAAGATCTCACAAACAGAAACAGACACAACATTCCAGGATTCCAGGGTTCATGCAACCCAACCATCAAACATATTCCCAGAGTAAGGCTGTTCATCCCTGTTGAGTTTGGCAGAGGAACAGAGTTTGTGGGATATCAATACCATAGAATTAGAGTCTAAAACCTGGAATTAAGTCAACGATGGTATTTAGTTATTTCCCTTTGTACTGAAACTCTATACCTGCACTGGAGATAAGACTGTTATGATGTCTGGTTTGTTCCAAATCCCAAAAGAGATTTCTGGAAAAAAAATACATTTCAGGGATGTGGACAATGACTGGAACACCAAAACGCTCATGGAACCTTTCCCTTTAATGCTAAGTGCCTGCTTTTTCCAGCCATTGCATATACCTTGCCAGATTTTCCTTCTTCTTTCCTTTATTGTGACATTTAACAACTAATTTCCATCAGATCAGTACTGGTAAATCTAAATTACATCACCCCATCTAATAGCTCCAGTCTTTTTATTAGCAAGCATCCTAATCCCTTTTTACTGAACATATAAGTGAAAGTCGTTCAGTTGTATTCAATACTTTGGCACCTCATGGACTATACAGTCCATGAAATTCTCCAGGCCAGAATATTGGAGTGGGTAGCCTTTTCCTTCTTCAGGGGATCTTCCTGACCCAGGAATTGAACCAGGGTCTCCTGCATTGCAAGTGAATTCTTTACTGACTGAGCTATCAGCGAAGCCCAAAAATTTATATAAGAGCTTAGTAATGCTGTGAGCAACTGCTTTGAGTAAATACAACATAGGGATAATCTCCAAAATAAAATAATATATTTTATTTTCCAATACCTCACACTTTAGTAGCTTCATTGAGGTACAGTTAATATACAATTCACTCTTGACCCAGGAATCGAACCAGGGTCTCCTGCATTGCAAGTGAATTCTTTACTGACTGAGCTATCAGCGAAGCCCAAAAATTTATATAAGAGCTTAGTAATGCTGTGAGCAACTGCTTTGAGTAAATACAACATAGGGATAATCTCCAAAATAAAATAATATATTTTATTTTCCAATACCTCACACTTTAGTAGCTTCATTGAGGTACAGTTAATATACAATTCACTCCCTTAAAGGGTATGATTAAATAGTGTTAGTTCATTCACAGAATTATGCAACCATCACCATCATCAATTTAGAATACTTACTTCACCCTCTTCCTTCCCATAAAAATGCCCATTAGCCATTACTCTGTCTTACTTTTCATAGAAAAGGAATCATATAATATCCAGTCTTTTTAAACTGACTTATTTCAAGGTACATCCCATTGTATTATATATCTGCATTATATTATTTTTGTTGACAAATATCCTATTGCATTGATATACCATATTTCATTTATTCCTTAATCAGCTGAAGAACAGCTGAGATTGTTCCCATTATTTTTGATATAACAAATAATGTGTCTAAGTTTTTGAGTGGACATATGTTTTTATTTCTCCTGAGTATGTCCTTTGGAGTTTAATTGTCTAGTACCTTTATGTTGAACATTTTGAGGAATGGTTGCTTTTGCAAGCCAATACTTTACTTTTGATAGGAAAAGAAATTAGTTTAATGGTCTCAATTACTTATATTTTCTATTGCTATTAGGGAAAAGTGGCTCAGAGGGATCAAGGGCAAGCAAAGTGACAGAATGAGTTATTGAGGAAACCATGTCCAAAGTTAGAATCCATTCTGTGACCTCTGGTCTTTCATCCTTCCCTCCATCCTTCTCTAGACAAGTTACACTGCACTATGTGATATTGCGGCCTTTGTCATTTCACCTTCTCCTTGTCCAGAGCCCCACCCAAACTATTTGAATAAAAGAAATTAGTCTGATATACAAAACAATTATGCAGGAAGGAGGACAGGATAGTGAAGTTCCAAGTCATGATGCAATAAACTGAAATGGTATTTCTCTCAAATTCCATCTGAGAGGAAAGCAAAACAGAACCTCTGCGATACAGTGAATGAAAGTCAAACTTGTAGCTTTTTGTGATAAATTTGAATACCTATGGTGTGTCTTACACAATTTTGAGAGAAAGAAGGGATAGTCAATGTAAGTTGCAGTTAATCTTAAAGGAAATAGACCCTGAATATTCATTGGAAAGATTGCTGCTGAAACTGAAGCTCTAATACTTGGTCACCTGATGCGAAGAGCCCACTCATTGGAAAAGACCTTATACTGGGAAAGATTGAGGGCAAGAGGAGAAGGGGACAATAGAGGATGAGATGGTTGGATCTCACGATCATCAATGATCTCATTGATCATCATTGGATCATCGACTCAATGAACATGAGTTTAAGCAAATTCTGGGAGATAGTGAAGGGCAGGGAAGCCTGGCATGCTGCAGTCTATGGGGTCGAAAAGAGTCAGACAGGACTGAACGACTGAACAAGAAGTTGCTGCTATCAAACTTCTGTGTGCATGACTACCTGGAGGTAGTGGTTAAAACTTTACATCTTTGACACCTATTTCACTCCCCAGGAGTTCTTACTAAACGTGTGTGGAGTGGGGCCTGGGTAGCTGAGCCATAAACAGGTACACAAGGGAAAGCCAAGAGCAGAAGGTATATAGACACTATTTTGGCAACACTGGAACAGACTGAGCTTTAAAATTAATTAAGGAAAATTAGAATCCTACCACTGTCTGTACAGTGCTGGGTAATTTCCTAGTGTCAGTGTGTTCATCTATTACATGAGACTAAACCAGCCCCTTCACAGTGCTTCCATGAAGATGCAGTAATACAAAAGATCCATCCTTAACTGATGTTGCCTTCCTCTTTGCTTCCCCAAATCGAAGTCATAAGGGACTGGTAAACATAATGACTTATACAACTGATGTATAAACAAGCGTTGCTTTGTTTTACCATCTCTCCTTGAGGCCACCTCTTCCGTCCTGCTGCAATGTCTCTATTGTGAGCTTCCTGCCTCGACACATGAGAAATATGAAAACACTCTCTTTTGACTGAACTAGTTGCAGCTGCAAACATGACGGCAGAAACAAGGTACTATATATGCCCAATGTTGATTAGCATCACCACAACTCATTATTCTGATCAGCCAGAAGCAATTTACAATCATTTTGAAGCAAGTGCACATCATTTTCATAATTGACTTGCAAGAGCTTTGACACAACAACTTGTTGTAGCTGTCAATCACTGTCAGAGGATATAGACGAAGAAAGCTCTTCTGGAAAAAGGAAAAGTACAGTGCCTGTCCATAGTGGGCAGCTATGATTCTTTTTCCAGGTTGCTATTTTCTGGGCCTTAGGACAGAATCTCTTCCAGATGGAGAAAAGAACCAAAACGTCATTGTGTGAAACACAATGATGCTAAATGTATTAAAGAAACCTGGAATAAAACTGACAATTGTGAATCATATGTAAGCCCTCTCAGAGCCCAGGGTTTTAAATTTTTCTGTAACTGTTTATAACACTGCTAACTACAGCAAAAAGAGTTGACTTCTAAATTCAGTCTCTAAAAGAATGCACATTTTTTTATAACCTCAAATATACCTTACAGCATCTATGCAATAGATGGATCTGGGTGGATATATAGTTATTTCCATCTTTTCCCAACCAAATAGATGTAAAATATTTATTTAAAACTTGTATACTTAATACTTATTTAAATAATTATAAATGGGAATATCACCTAATTTTTATCTCCATAATACCCAAGAAAGTAAAGAGTACGAGAATTAAGTAAGTAAATGGCCTTGAAAAAATATCAGTCAAAAATAAAAGAGAAAATCAAAACAGGAAACAATTGGTATTAAATGCTAATTTCAAATTTATGACTATTTTGGCTCTTGGTAAAGTGAAATTAATAACATTTTCATGCATACTATTAGACATTGAGTGCAAAAGAACTTCAAAATGTAGAAACTTGGGAACACAGTACTATATATATATATAAAAACAGGATTCTTGATGACCAAGTTGGATTGTATTCTATTTCTGCCAAAGTTGAGCAATGATGATTAAATCACCTATTGATGCATATAATAGGCAATATTATATATGATCCATGTGATGCATATGACAACACATGTGATGTGTATAGGGTTATTTTTATGCAATCAATGCACAAAAATAACATTTGCTATATTTATCTGGGAGGGTGCCTTTCACATGAGCTAGTAGGAAAGTGAATCAAGGATGTTTAGAATGTCTTGGGCTGCATAGTAGACCAATCTCAGTGTAAAAGATGTTCAAAGGTGGCAGTGATCCAAGCTGAGACTTTTTTCATTTCCTCCTTTACCTGGATAATAAACATTGAGTGGTGGCTTGATTTTCTCTATGGCAAAGTCACTAGCTATGTTTTTACAGACATCCTATAGCTGGCCTGGTACTGTATAATAAAAACCTGCTAAACTGTAATTCCATGAGGGCAGAAAGCACTCTTTATTCTTGTCATTTATCCTGGAGGGTCACATACAGCACTTTGAATATGAGAAGCCCTCAGTAGCTATTTATGAATGTGTGAAAATCACTTTCTAAAATTTAGAGCACTGTATAAATTATATATCCATATCTTTGGCTCATATCTTTTGAACGTCACCTATCACACATTACTGCATTGTTCTTTTTTATGAATTTGTCAGCATTTCCTCTATCTAGGACAGGCTAAGAGGATAGGAGCTTCATTTGCTTATTTTTCCCCTCAGAATCCTACTCAGTGATAGATGATTATGACTTTTGTTGTTGTTGTTGTTGTGAATTATTTTTTCCTTCTGGTAGATTTTAAAAAATTTACTAAGTACCCTTTATATTTCAAAATTTCACGTGTGTTTGTTTTGTACCATTTAATATACTAAGATCTTTCAGTCTGTAGACTCATGTCTTTTGTAAATTCTGAAAAATCCTCAGCCATTATCTCTTCAAACGTTGATTCTCTTCCATATTTTCTGTCTTCTCATTTTGGAACTCCAAATAGAGTGAAGGAATTCTAGATATATCCTCCATAATTCCTCTCTTTTCTTCTATACTTTCCACTTTTTTCCTTTGTACGGCTTTCTAGGAGAATCCTTAATTTCATCTTTCAGACCATTAATTCACTACTTAGCTGAATAAAGCCCACTTTTTAGACATCTATTTCCTTTTTTATAGCTGTGATATTTTCATTTCCAAGATCTCCATTTGTTTTGTTCCATGACTACCTATTTTTTATGTCTAATCCTTCTAATACAGATTTGACTTCTTCATTATAGACAGATGATGCTTCTATTTTGGATATTGTCACATTTGCCTTCTATGAATCCTATGTTATCAATTTTTTTTCTATTTTCAACCATTTTTTCTTTACCTATGTTCTTCTTATTCACATTTAAAGATGCTAGACTTTTTTCATCTTGAAAAATATTTCTCCCTCAACCACACTTTTCATCCAACCCTGAACTCTTCCTTTTATACTGAACAAATTCCTTATATTTATAGTCCACATATTCTCAACCTTCATTCATTTCAATCTGGTTTTTCTTCTATTGTCAGCTACCTAATAGTTAGACAGAATTTATTTATTTAGATGTCATTTTGCTTGGCTCTATTCCACACTAATCACTGATGACAATTCTCTTTTCTTAGCCTTGATGATGCTAGTGCTGCGTGTGTGTGTGTGTGTGTGTGTGTGTGTGTGTGTGTGTGTGTGTGGGGTGTTTCCTGCTACACCTCTGAATTTCCCTTCTCAGTTTTACTTGCAGGCTTATATTTGTTTACTGGGCCATGCTATGTTGGAACTCCTCCTCAGGGTTTTGTCCTCTTTTCACTTTCTACTTTTGTCCTAGATTATTTAAGTTATGCACTTGGATATGATGACATTCCCACATACAGAGCTTCAGGCCTCTATCCAGCACTAGCTTTTTATCATCTCACTTGGATATTTCAAAAGCACCCCAAATTCAGCAATACCTAAAACTCATCTTCTGATCTCTAAACCCAGGCCTGTTCTGGCTGTCCTACATGCCACAGCCATCCTTTTGGATCGGTCAACCAGGTATTTAGGACATTTTTTGGCACCTACCTTTCTCTTACTGTTTCTAATCCAATTCATCATCATTGCTTACCAGGTTTACTTCTAAATACCTCACAAATTATCATCAGATATTTTCTTCCCAGTGCGACACACATATCTAATGTCTACACTCCCATTGTATCTCCATTTAAGTAGTATTTAATCCAGGCTAAATTTCTCTCACTCATGGAGTATTAGGAACCTCCCTTATATACTTTCATAATACAGCATGCCTGTTCCACATGGCATTTACCAGTTTAAATTGCATACTTTTGTGTGGTTAATTGACTGATGACTACATATACATCTAGATAATAAAATGCTTGCATAGACTCTATTTTGACTCAGTCTTTTGAACAATGAGGAGGCATTCAAGGTATTTTTAAAAAATATTTGAATGGAATATTTGTAGGGTTCAATGTTAGCTATAGCAGTTGATCCCCTTGTAATTTACATCTGTTGCCACAGATTAGTTTTGGATAGACCAGAACATACTTCAAGATCTCTGTGCATATCAGCAGAAAAAAGATGACATATTAAAATTAAGTAATTTAAAGAATATTTAACGAGAAATGACTTGCCAAGGTGTAATATGGATATAGGGAAATAGCAAGAGATACAGGAGTGTTTCCAGGTTAGTGTCAGCAGGGGGAGTGGAAAAGAGACTGTCACTCTCCTCCTTCCCTTCAATTTCCTGCCCATTTTCCTCCTTGGCTAAACCCACCTGGAAGCCAGAGGAAAAGGGAGTCTCTTATTCAATTTGTACAGACCACCTTCCTTCTGCAAAAGGAACGTGGAGAACATATCTAAAGGAACAAAAAAAAAGTATCCAGTACATTATTCAAAGTCAACTAAACCCGAAAGAACATAATTTTTAAAATTTCTTTAGTAAAAGGCTAAAGTTGACTTCTATTTACTCTTTAATAAATAATGTTTTCCTACTAGACTACTAGAATGTTTTCCTATTAGGAAGACTCAGGCTTCCAAAAGCAAATGTAGAAAAAAAAAATGCTAAGGAAGCTATCTACTCAAACCCTTTAAAGTAGGCATGGCCACACTAATAAGACATCCATCTGGCTTGTTTTCTTCATTCTTCCTTATATAAAGTATCCAGTACATTATTCAAAGTCAACTAAACCCGAAAGAACATAATTTTTAAAATTTCTTTAGTAAAAGGCTAAAGTTGACTTCTATTTCTCTTTAATAAATAATGTTTTCCTACTAGACTACTAGAATGTTTTCCTATTAGGAAGACTCAGGCTTCCAAAAGCAAATGTAGAAAAAAAAAATGCTAAGGAAGCTATCTACTCAAACCCTTTAAAGTAGGCATGGCCACACTAATAAGACATCCATCTGGCTTGTTTTCTTCATTCTTCCTTATAATTGTGGAGTTGTATGATTCAGATGTTTCTCTGTCATTGTCTTGGTTGTCAGAGAATTCTGCCTATCCTCCTCTCAACCTCTATAGAGGATAAGGAGTACTTTTTTTTTTCTCTCTCTTTGCCATTCTATATTTTAGATAAAGTTGCTTTTCTCTCAAGTACCAGGTATTTTCCAAAACATTTCTCAGATTTGCTTTTTAATCCAAATGATGGTGGAACAAACTATGAATAGTATGTCTCTTATTCCCTCTAGAAATGTATAAAGGATAATAGATAACACAAACTGAAGGAACTCAATACAATACTTTGTATTTTTTAAAGGCTGAAAATTCTCACAATTAGCTTCAGATTAAGCTATGATTAATTAATTCATAGTTGTTTCCCATGATCATCTTATAAAATTAATTTAAAATTGACAAAACAATTCATATGTATTTCCTCATATATATCATGAGGTTTGCCTTAAACTGCACCCTACTGATACAGATCATACAATGAATGGATAAAAAAATCAAGTAAGAATTTCAAAGACTGAATGAATCTTAGATACCCCCTCAGCTAGCTACACATCCAGTGTTGGTTTGTCTTCTTTAATCAGTCCAGTTTCAATACTTGTCATGACGGATTGTTTCAACTCTATGATGTCAGTTTCTATTCCACTCTGAGGTAGCTCATTCCAACCTGAGATACCTCTGACTCTGTGTTCGTATTTTCCTCTCTTCATCTAAAAACCTACCTGATCCAAAATGATAAACTATAATGTATTGAGCAATTACTATGGGTTGGGGTTTATGCTTAGGGGTTTACAATTATTACTTGTTTAACCCTCACAATATCCCTTAAGTAGGTATAGCATTAATAGATTGCTCAATGATCACATTTACTAACCAATCCTGATGACCACACCCCTTGAAAGTTGACTTTTCTGCCCTTCCCATACAGAGGTGGAGACTTTTTCCTCACCTTCTTGAATATAAACTAATCTCATACCTTACATTAAAAAATATAAGATAGTGGGAATGACATTGCACATGTTTTGTATTCCAGGTCTCAAAAGTAACAGAAGGATCTTCCTTTGTTCTCTTGGCACTTTGCCCCAAGGCTATCAAACTAGGAAGCCAATCTAGATTTCCTGGAGGTTGAGAGGCTGAATGAAGATCCAAAGCACCTCAGCTGATCATCAGCACAACTTGGTAGACCTGTGAGGGAGTACGTTTGAGAGCTTCCAGCCCAGCTGATGCTTTGGCCAAATGCAATCCTGTGCATGAACTCAGGCAAAGCCAGCAGAAGGATTGCCAGGTTAACCCATAGACTTGAGAGGGAGAAAATATTGTTTCTTGAAGCCACCAAGTTTTGTTGTAGCTCTTAAATTTGTAGTTCTTACATTGTTTCTTTAGTTACTAAGTCGTGTCTGACTATTTTGCAACCCCCCTGGACTGTAGTCTATCAGGCTCCTCTGTCCATGGTATTTCTCGGAGTGGGTTGTCAGTTCTTTCTGCATGTTTTCACATAACAAAGCTTAATTCAGTCAATAGGGATCTTAATTATCTTTGCTTTATAAATGGATGAATGAGGCAGGGCAATATTTATGATATTGTCCAAAATATTATAATTGTTATGTGGCAGAGCTAGAACTTGACTCCATACATTTATGACTGTCATGTCCACACCTGAAGATGCAATGATACATTGCCTTTCTAAATATATTTAATATTTTTTCAGTAATTTACTTCCAAATATTGGAAGGTAGTGACCATGCTGTCCAACGTCCTTTTCCAGACTATGTATTCTATTTTCATTTTACATGTCTTCATGAAACAATGTCTTTCAGTTTTATCTGCTTTATATATATATATATGTGAGAAAAAAGAACCATTCAAAATTTATTCTCCAACAGACAGCATCAGCAGGTAAAAACTACAGGGGTCTCTCCATAGATCATACATTCACAAGGCATTATTAAGCTTAACAAGTGAGAAAGCCTCTGTTCTATCTTCTGTAACAATATCTGCTTCACAGTGTAAACAGGTGCTATCATTGTGTTCACTTACAATTCCAGAAGGAAAGGCACAACTTGGCAAAACAAAACAAAAAAATTTGTGTGTGGGGGTGGGGAGTCCTAAAGTCAGGTGCAATTACCAAGAGACAGACTTGAGAAAAGCCACATTCCACTCTTCGAAACAGAGGGGCAAAGACTTCTCACCCAGAAATGTGGGTCTTTCTCCTTGCTTGTTAAATCTTCAAGAGGAATGCTTCATCGTCTGCTTAATATCACAGATACAAAAGGGGAGATTAAGAAGAAGAAAAAAAAGAATCATAACATTTTGAACTTCCAGCTGCTCCCACCAATACATCAACTCTTGGTTTACGACAGGGTCTAGGAACACTTCAGCAGTCGTCCAATAGGAAAATAGAGAATATAGCTACAAAAATAACACATGAATGAGGTAGATAAATTAAAGCTTTCACATTCAGGACTTGCCTGTTCCAACTTGGTAGCCTTCATGCAATACTCAGAAGAAAAAAAAAAGTCTTCATAATTACTCGGCATAAGTCACAATCAAGGAAATGTTGGTACAAATTAGTATAAGAAGTTTTTAGTATATAATAAGAAAACACGCCCTTCCACGAGTTTGTTTCTTCAAGAATGGACACCGAGTTCTTCAACAGAGCAGGCACTGGTGGACTAAATTACATCACCTGAGATTCCCTGCTCAGGTGTTCACCTCTCCTGGTTTTAGGAAGAAGGCGGCATCTGGAAGGGTAGAGAGGACCTTGGCACTCTTGAGGCTCCAACTGTGCTGTATTTAAATAAGCAGCAACACACACACTGACTCTCTAAGGACTAAAATCAGTCCACTTGAGGGCATCCTACTTAAGGTTCCAAGGTTGAAAAACACTTTGGAATTCTATAACCTTGGTTTTCCAAAAAAAGAAAAAAAAAAAAGAAAAATGGGTGCAGGGTTGGGAGAATACAAAACTGGGTCCCGAAACAGATGACAGACCATGTCCACTTACCCGCATCCAGTCCCTGCAGAATCGAGCATACAGCCGCCCCCACCCCCACCCCCCACCACCCCAAGCAGGTGAAACAGGTGTCTTCTCCATGGGGGTTCAATACCTTCCAACTTGAAAGAGGTGACCGTCTTTGGAAATAGTTACTCGAGGTTGTACAAAGGTTTTTATGTATATAGTTTGTTGCAAGTAACAAAACTACTTTAATTTCCAATGTATGCACCTCTGTCTGAAAGTGTGGAGCTACACTAACCTCTTAGCAGGATCAGACAAAGAAAGCATACAGCAGGGTTTGCCAGAATACATCTAGATGTGTATAAGAGACAGAAGCAGGTGAAACAGGTGTCTTCTCCATGGGGGTTCAATACCTTCCAACTTGAAAGAGGTGACCGTCTTTGGAAATAGTTACTCGAGGTTGTACAAAGGTTTTTATGTATATAGTTTGTTGCAAGTAACAAAACTACTTTAATTTCCAATGTATGCACCTCTGTCTGAAAGTGTGGAGCTACACTAACCTCTTAGCAGGATCAGACAAAGAAAGCATACAGCAGGGTTTGCCAGAATTTGGCCTGTGGACAAGCTTTGGCCAACCACGTCTTTAAGTATGGCTAATGAGTCAAGAATAGTTTTTGCATTCTCAGTGGTTGAAAAGCAATAAGAAAATAATATTTTATGAAAATTATATGAAATTAAAATTTGAATGTGCATAAAATATGTATTAGAACACAGACACTCATTTGTTTACATATTCCTTATGACAGCTTTTTCATTGCAACAGCATAATTGAATAGTTGTAACAGAGTTTATGGCCCACAAATCTGAGAATATTTACTAACTGATTCTTTTCAGAAAAGTTGACTAAGCCTTGAAATAAGGCAACTACAACCTTCTTCACTTTGGATACTCCACTGCTGTCATTTCATCCTTAACTTATGTAATTTTATGGGTATTAATGTCACTCTTGAATGATACTGAACCAAGTACAACTATCTTATCATTCACTTACCTTAAGCCACTCCATTTCTTTCATTAACCTTTTGAACCCAAAGGCAGGTTATTATATTTAGTCTCATGAAATTGTATTTTATGTGGTTCAAATGACATTCTTGTCTTTATTTTGTTATTTAATTTTTATTTTATATCATGATATATTAATAGTTTACTTACAATGCTGTATTAGTTTCAAGTGTACAGAAAAGTAATTCAATTATGCATATACATATGTCCATTTTTTCAGTTTCTTTTCCCATATAGTTTATTACAAAATATTGACTAGAGTTCCTTGTGCTATTCAATTTGTTCTTGCCAATTATCTATTTTATATATATGGCACCCCACTCCAGTACTCTTGCTTGGAAAATCCCATGGATAGAAGAGCCTGGTAGGCTGCAGTCCATGAGATCGTGAAGAGTCGGACACAACTGAGTGACTTCACTTTCACTTTTCACTTTCATGCATTGGAGAAGGAAATGGCAACCCACTCCAGTGTTCTTGCCTGGAGAATCCCAGGGATGGGGGAG
Source organism: Madoqua kirkii (assembly GCA_006408675.1). Taxonomy (NCBI): domain Eukaryota; kingdom Metazoa; phylum Chordata; class Mammalia; order Artiodactyla; family Bovidae; genus Madoqua; species Madoqua kirkii. Next base: position 10,655 of record SJYC01092002.1, on the reverse strand, counting down.
CCTGGTGGGCTGCCATCTATGGAGTCACACAGAGTCGGACACGACTGAAGCAACTTAGCAGCAGCAGCAGCAGTGTGTATATGGTTAATTACAAACTCTTAATTCGTTCCTCCCCTTCCTCACCATTTCCCTTTGGTAACCTTAGATTTGTTTTTGAAGTCTGTGAGTGGGTTTCTATCTCATAAATAAGTTCATTTGTATTCCTTTTTAGATTCCACATATAAGTGATATCATACATTTGTCCCTCTCTGTCTGACTTACTTCACTTAGTACAGCAATTTCTGGGTTTATACATGTTACTGCAAAAGGAATTTTTATTCTTTTTTATGGCTGAGTAATATTCCATTGTATGCATATAGCACATCTTCTTTGTACATTCCTCTGTTGATGGACATTTAGTATATGTCCATTTCTTGGCCACTGTAAATAGTGTTTCAATTGAACATTGGGGTGCATGCATCTTTTTTGAAATATGATTTTCTCTGAGTACATGTGCAGGTGTGGGATTGCTTGATGGTATGGTAGTTTTAATTTTAATTTTTTAAGGAATTTTTACAGTGTTCTCCATAGAAGTTAGATCAATTTACATTCTCATCAACAGTGTAGGAGGGTTCCCTGTTTGCCATATCCTCGTCAGCATTTATTGTTTGTAGACATTTTGATGATGATCATTCTGACTGACATGAGGTCATACCTCATTGTAGTTTTGATTTGCGTATCTCTAATAATGAGCGATGCTGAGCATCTTTTCATGTGCTTTTTTGGCCATGTTTATGTCTTCTTTAGAGAAATGTCTGTTTAGGTCTTCTGCATATATATATATATATGTATGTATGTATGTATATATACACACACACACACACATAGAGAGAGCTACATGAGCTGTTTGTACATTTTGAAGATTAATTCCTTGTCAGTTGCTTCACCTGCAAATATTTTCTTCTATTCCCTGGGATGTCTTTTTTTGTTTGTTTGTTTATGGCTTCCTTTGCTATAAAAAAGGACTTAAGTTTAATTAGGTCCCATTTGTTTATTTTATTTTATTTTAAAAATTTCATTACTCTAGGAGGTGGATCCAAAAAGATATTGCTGTGGTTTATGTCAAAGAGCATTGTGCTTATGTTTTCCTCAAATAATTTTACAGTATCTGGTCTTAAGTTTAGGCCTTTAACCCATTTTGAGTTTATTTTTGAGTATGGTGTTCCAGTTTTCATTCTTTTACATACAGCTGTCCAGTTTTTCCAGTAAAAGTGAAAGGTGTTCAGTTGTGCTGGACTCTTTGCGACCCCATGCACTTTACAGTCCATGGAATTCTCCAGGCCAGAATACTGAAGTGGGTAGCCTTTCTCTTCTCCAGGGAATCTTCCCAACCCAGGTATCAAACCCAGGTCTCCCACATTGCAGACAGATTCTGTACCAGCTGAGCCACAAGGGAAGCCCAGGAATACTGTAATGGGTAGCCTATCCCTTGTCCAGTGGATCTTCCCAACCCAGGAATCGAACTACCTGCATTGCAGGTAGATTCTTTACCAACTGAGATATCAGGGAAGTCCACTGCTGAAGAGACTGCATTTTCTCCATTGTACATTATTGCCTTGTTCATTACAGATTAATTGACTGTAGGTGTGTGGGCTTATTTCTGGGCTTTCTATCTTGTTTCATTTATCTTTATTTCTGTTTTTGTGCCAATATAATATTGTTTTGATTGGTGTATCTTTGTAGTATAGTCTGAAGTCAGGGAGCCTAATTCCTTCAGATTTTGCAAGATTGATTTGGCCATTCAGAGTCTTTCATGTTTTGATACAAATTTAAAAATTTTGTTCTAATTCTATTAAAATATTAAAATATCATTGGTAATTTCATAGGGATTTCACTAAATCTATAGATCGCCTTGAGTAGCAGAGTCATCTTGACAATATTGATTCTTCCAATCACAGAACATGATATATCTTTCCATCTGTTTGTGTCATCTTCAATTTTTTTTTTTCTTTGGAGTCTTATAGTTTTCAGAGTACAGGTCTTTCACATCCTTAGGTAGGCTTATTCCTAGGTATTTTTTATTTTTAATTCTGATCTTTAAACATCTTGTTGGATATTTATTCTGTCATCCAGCATGTGTGATCTTTCTCCAGGTTGGACTTATCCACAAACTTAAAAAACAATGATTGTGATATTTTTGATGAAGTGATTACATAAATGTAGAGAGAGCTATATAGCATAGCACTAGAATCCCCCTGTTCTGAACTCCCATTCCTTAATTAAAATATTCTTGTCAGTAATCTCCATATTTTGACAAACTTTTTTTCCAGGGTTATTAGTCAATAATGTACATGCATATTGAATCTCTATTACATCCTGGGCTTGTGCTGGGGAGACAATGATAAAAAGGGCACACAGAGATTCAGCCTGTTAGAATACTCAGCTGAGTTACTGTAGTAAACAAGTAATCATCCTCAAAATATGTGATTACAAGCTATGATGTTATGAATAAAATTGCCTTCAATTATTAGAGTGTGTCAAGACATATGTATGGAATTTATCATTAACATCTCCTTTGACTCCTTAACAGTGTCTTTGACACCCCCATAAAAGAAGGAGCTGATGGTAGTCTAATGTGATTTGTTCTTGGTAAATCAGTGCTGGTGCCTAGTGATCAGTGTTTCTCTGAAATATGAATCAGAACCTTTCCTCAGTGTGCTTACATATCACTTGGGGGATCATGTTAAAATGTACATTTTGATTCAGTTGGAGCCAGGGATTCAGCGCAGTTAACAAGCTCTAAGAAATGGTACACCGCTGCTCTACCCACCTCATTCCTAATAACAAGACCTTAACCAGATGCTCACAGTCCAGATTTTTAATAATTATTTTCCATCCTGGAAGGGCATGTCCTTTTAGAGAAGAATTACAGGAACTTTTTGAGCAGAGAGGGGCAAACAGCCTAGAGAAACAACAGCTTTGGAATCAGACACATGAATTTATACACAGACCTGCACCTAGACAATCATGTGACCTCAGCCTGGGTCCTTCTCTCATTGCACCTCAATTTCTTCAGCAGTGAAAATGGAAATAATTTGGGGGGATAATGATAAGTTTTCCATTTTTCTGTGGGCTTATTTAGAATTCAATCATGAAACATAGTAGATGTTAAACAAACAGCTTTTACTGTGCTCATCAAAATAATAAAATAAGCAGAGCTGTGCTTTGAAAAAGATTAATCACAAAATAAGATGCAGTTTCATTTTTTTAATGGGAGATACAGGGACATTTGGATAAATCAGATGTTGCTTCAGTTTAACCATTGTTAAATTAATATATAGTTAGAAATTACACTGTATGATGGGGGTTAAAGCTAAAACAGTCATGGTTTTCAAAGAGTCAGTCAGGGAGACAGATAAGAAAATAGACATTAGACCTAGAGTCTTGATAAACTTGGATCCATGTACAATATGAATGCCAGGGAAGTAGCATTTGGGGTGAGGAAATGGAAATAGGTTTGTTATCTATATTATAGTGGTTAAGGTGATAAGATATTATTATAAGAGAAAAAGAAAAGTGTTACTGATAGTTCTGAGACCTCAAAACCTGGGAGAATAGAGGTTTCATTAACAGAAATAAGCAATGTGAAAGAAAAATCAAATAAGAGAGGAACAAAATTGATTTTTCTTTTGCACATATTGAGTTGAAGAGTTCTTAGGTCATCTCAGTGTAAATGAATTCAAAGACATTTTGAAATAGAATCACCATGGGTAGTAATACATGTAATTGAGGCTCATTTACAGAATTCAGAGAAAACTAACTTGCACTTTCTGGTTATTTTTATAACAATATAATTTGGATCACATGTTTGTGCATCTACTGTGTGTGTACTGATATAGGGAAAGGCGTCTATGTTTATGTTTGGTGTTTACCCTACATCAGTAGTTTTAAAAAATTACTATGTTGTTTCTACTCTATTAATGACAGTCTGAATTTGGAAGGCTTGATAAGTTGTTTACAAGGAAGTTCAGAAGGATAAATCAGTACATGTTTTCAGAATATTGTGAAAACATTTTTCTCAGGATGTGTCATTGGAAATGGCAATTAGTCAACGCAGGGAAACTGATATAGCTTTAGACATCAAGTCACACTAACACAAACATCCAGGTCAATGCAGTTAAGCTTCTAAGAGAAAAAAAAAAGTGAAATTATATTGATATATAAAAAGTTTTACACAATTCATATTTGTTCCCTGTGAATTCTTATTAGAGTTCTCAGAATGAGATAAAAGAGAAGATTTCATATTCATGTGGTATAAGCAACTCTAGTGAGGAATGGGGAAATAGAGACTCTGAGACTCGTGGACTAGAAGGTGGCTGAGAAGCTTTATAGTAATGTCTGCTATAAGCCAGATACTGTGCTAAGAACTTTTGCTTTTTTATTTCTTCCTTACACTAACCCTGTGCACAGAGTACAGTGTTATTCTTGTCATCTTGAAAGTGAGAATAGTGCAGCAACAAGTTAAAATAATCTGATCAAGGTGCCAGGTAGAGCATTTATGAGTTGCCTTCACGTCAACCACTTCTCTCTTTCCCTATTACAGTAACTACAGTTTCTCCTTAGTGAACTGAATTCAGTCCTGGCTTCACAAGTGAAACATAAACTAAGACAATCAGGGTGTTATGTTACTCACAGAGTTTGGCTTTGGGATGGGCATGCCATCTAGGCTCCTCCAGCCGAGAACCTAGAACTTGTGCTGAGAACGTCGAAACAGATGTCATTCTCTTCCACTGGCTGTATGAATGGAAAGACACTGGTAGCCATTTTAGGATCACATAGTTTCAAAGTGAAGTGAGCAGGTAGAGAGATGGAGGCAAACAGGGTCATTGGTTAATCTGCTGGCCACACCTTGCAGATGTTGGGGAGGTTGGAGGGATTCTGAACATTTCAAGTCATTGGGTTCATAATTAATCTTCAACATTTAACCACATTTGAAAATTCCACTTGTAACAACATCCTAACAGCTACAGACATCACCTAGACCAGCTCCCTTTTGCCAGAGATAGGGTGATAAAGCTGAAAGAAAGAAGGCAGTTGTCCAAGGTGGCATAGGCTCACTCAAGATGAAGTTAAGCCTAGAACTCAGGAGTCTTTATGCTCAATCTAAGGGAACTTCCCTGGTGGCTCAGACAGTAAAGCGTCTGCCTACAATGGGGGAGACCCAGGTTCAGTCCCTAGGTCAGGAAGATCTCCTGGAGAAGGTGATGGCACCCCACTCCAGTACTCTTGCCTGGAAAATCCCATGGATGGAGGAGCAAGGTAGGCTGCAGTCCATGGGGTTGGGAAGAGTCAGACACGACTGAGCGACTTCCCTTTCCATGCCCAGTCTAGTGATCTTTCCAATGTAGCAAGCTGACATACCAAGGCTGCACAAAGACTGAGTAAAGACTAAGATTTCTTGATTAGTTACAATGTATCATTTCTCAAAGAACTGTGATTAAATACAAATTATTGCTGGAGAAAAGCAGCAAATGAGAAAAACATACACTTTGTAATCATGTTTTCACTTTTTGTCAGGAAATGAATTTGACATTTTGAAAATTGTGTGAAGCTGGTTCTTCGACTTACATGTGCCTTCATACCCCTCACTGTGCCAAGGACAACATTACTATATTAGGTACTCAAATAATTCTTTGCTTGATATCTGTCTTTTTTACTAGGTTATATATATTAATAGCAGGGACTATGACTGCCTGCTTCAGTTTGATATTGTCAGTGTTTTTCACAGTGTTTGATACATGGTGGATCCTAAATAAACATCTGTTAATGAAGTTAAATAATGTTACTCTGTATCTTACACCTGAGGTTCAACTCAACATGAAGTCATAACTTGGCTCATATACATAGTCTACCCAGAACAACACTGTCCAAGAGAAATACAGCATAGGTCACACATGTGAGGCATGCATGCAATTTTAAATATTCTAAAGTCAAGTTAAAAAAGTAAGCCAGTGAATTTAAAATTAATCCAATATGCCCTAAATATTATCATGTAAAATATAATCAACAAATAATGAGACATTTTACATATTTTTTGTACCAAGTCTTCAAAACCAGATATGTATACCTTGTCCTTAAAATACTTTTTAGTCCAGACCACTACATTTCAAGTCATTAGAAGCCACATACTGATATGTTAATATAGTGACTTATATTGGACATCTATGCCTATGACATATATAAAAATAAAGCTCCAAGAGCTAAATTATAATAGAATTTCATGTGAAAAACAGTCAGAAATTTATCCTAAATTATCCTATATCTCTACCTATCTATCTATCTATGTGCTAGTGTCACATCAAAGTCTCCAAAAGTAGTCCTTGACACCAAAAGTTGTGCTTTCGTAATGCCTAAACACTAAGATGTTAGTACCATTATAGAACAAACACCTAGTTAGTATTTAACATTATTGCTTTTCCTGTTTTGTTGGGGGGGGGGTGTTTGTTGTTTTAATTGTGTAATCCTAACTCAAGGCAATTTCATGGCATATGTGATACTAGTTAGGAATAATCTCAATTATTTTACATAAATTTGAATGGCCTCTAAGAAAATTTCCAAATCTGATTTCTAACAGTGGGAATGAGGACCCTTTGGGTTTCCCTGGTGGCTCAGATGGTAAAGTGTTTACCTGCAATGCAGGAGACCCAGGTTCAATCCCTGGGTCAGGAAGATCCCCTGGAGGAAGAAATGGAAACACACTCCAGTACTCTTGCCTGGAAAATCCCATAGACGGAGGAGCCTGTTAGGCTATAGTCCATAGCATGGCAAAGAGTTGGACATGACTGAAAGACTTCACATTCATTCACATTCAATAAACCCTTTCAATCTATGTTAGAAAGCCAGTTAACTATTGTGTGACTTTGCACCATAGCTTAAACCAAATTTCTCTTAGCATCTGGTTATTCAACAGCCATGTTCTGAATCTGTAAAGTTACAGGTTGGCGTTAGGGATGCAGAGATGAATAATTACTCCTCCCCTTCAAGTAAGTCACTGTCTAGTCAAGTAAATGGCTAATGGATTTGGGATGTCAGAGAAGTTCTTTTTTTTAACTGAAGTTAGCCCAGGACACTTGGTGACACACAGGAGTCAGTGATAATTTTACTTAGTGGTGGGGAAAGAAATGAGAAAACACTCCTTACAGAGGAAAAGAGCTTAAAAGGATTTTGAGATGTGAGTGATGAGCTACTAGGACTTAGGGAGCTAAGAACACTCTGTTTCTACCGCTCAGAGCTAAGAGTGCAGGATGGCAGGGAGGGGAGAAGGGGGGGCCTGTGTCCTGCGGGGAGCAGCATGGGAAAGCACACTGCATGAAGCGCAGAGGGAAGCCCTGGGCTTAGGGGAGACTCGGCCAAATGTGAAAGGCCAAGGTTGCCACAATTTACATATTTCCATTTTGAGGCTCCCTCCAACCCTTTTAACCCATATGGTTTTGATAATTATGTTCAAATGGAAATTCAGATAGCAGCAGGCAATAAGTATTTGAAATAGGACTTCATATTGGGAAACTCAGTAGGGTACTTGGCACGTTTTATTTCCTCCTCCCAATAAACTAAAGAGCAAAGCTGGCATTTCAACTCTAATTGTAAGAGCTCCACTTTCACCCTGACCAGCCATTCTTAATGAAGTGGAAAAGAGCCTGGCTCCTCAGTTCCTCCTTTCATGATTTCTCCCACCTGCACAAGAAATAAACACTAGTTAGAAATGAATTGACCTATATGTAAACAAGCACAGAGCATCACAATAAAGCCAATGCCCAGGGAGTCAATCATTTGTGCTACCACACGGGCACCCTCTGAGTGGTGGCTCTCCCCATAAGAAAGGGTGTAACCTAAAAAGCACAATGCCTAATTATCCCAAATCAATTATTAGTCTACTGCAGCAGTTTCCAAATGCTAATCTACAAGTAAGTTTTCACAAATCTGAAGGAAATAAATTTTAGACTAATATAGTGTCAAATTCAGACTAAAATTGAGGAAAGTACAGAAAACCACTAAATCATTCAGGTATGACCTAAATAAAATCCCTAATTATTATACAGTAGAAGTGGGAAATAGATTAAAGGACTAGATCTAATAGACAGAATGGCTGATAAACTATGGATGAAGGTTCATGACATTGCACAGGAGACAGAGAGCAAGATCATCCCCAAGAAAAATAAATGCAAAAAAGCAAAATGGGTGTCTGAGCAGGGCTTACAAATAGCTGGGAAGAGAAGAGAAGCCAAAAGCAAAGGAGAAAAGGAAAGATATATACATGAGAATGCAGCATTCCAAAGAATAACAAGGAGTGATAAGAAAGCCTTCCTCGGTGATCGCTGCAAAGAAGTAGAGGAAAACAATAGAATGGGAAAGACTAGAGATGTCTTCAATAAAATTAGAGATACCAAGGGAAACATTTTTGCAAAGATGGACTCAATATAGGACAGAAATGGTATGGACCTAACACAAGCAGAAGATATTGAGAAGAAGTGGCAAGAATATACAGAACTGTAAAAAAAAGACCTTCACAACCCATATAGTCATGATGGTGTGATCACTCACCTAAAGCCAGACATCCTGGAATATGAAATCAAGTGGGCCTTAGGAAGCATCACTACGAACAAAGCTAGTGGAGGTGATGGAATTCCTGTTGACTATTTCAAATCCTGAAAGATGATGCTGTGAAAGTGCTGCACTCAATATGGGACTGGAAAAGGTCCATTTTCATTCCAATCCTTAAGAAAGGAATGTCAAAGAATGCTCAAACTACTGCATAATTGCACCCTTCTCACACGCTACTAAGGTAACGCTCAAAATTCTCCAAGCCAGGCTTTAACACTATGTGACCATGAACTTCCAGAAGTTCAAGCTGGTTTTAGAAAAGGCAGAGGAACCAGAGATCAAATTGTTAACATCTGTTGCATCATCAAAAAAGCAAGAGAATTGCAGATACACATATACTTCTACTTTATTGACTATGTCAAAGCCTTTGACTGTGTGGCTCACCACAAACTGTGGAAGAGGAGAGTGAAAAATTTGGCTTAAAGCTCAACATTCAGAAGACAAAGATCATGGCATCTGGTCCCATCACTTCATGGGAAATAGATGGGGAAACAGTGGAAACAGTGTCAGACTTTATCTTTTTGGGCTCCAAAATCATTGAAGATGGTGACTGAAGCCATGAAATTAAAAGACGCCTACTCCTTGGAAGGAAAGTTATGACCAACCTAGATAGCATATTCAAAAGCAGAGACATTACTTTGCCAACAAAGGTCTGTCTAGTCAAGGCTATGGTTTTTCCAGTAGTCATAGTGAAGAATTGATGCTTTTGAAATGTGGTGTTGGGGAAGACTCTTGAGAGTCCCTTGGACTGCAAGGAGATCCAACCAATCCATCCTAAAGGAAATCCATTCTGAATATTCATTGGAAGGATTGATGTTGAAGCTGAAACTCCAATACTTGGACATTTGATGTGAAAAGCTGACTCATTTGAAAAGACCCTGATGCTGGGAAAGATTGAAGGCAGGAGGATGATGGGATGACAGACGATGAGACGGTTGGATTGTATCACCAACTCACTGGACATGAGTAAGCTTTGGGACTTGGTGATGGACAGGGAAGCTTGGCTTGCTGTAATTCATTGGGTTTCAAGGAGTCAGACACAACTGAGCTACTGAACTGAACTGAACTACTTTAAAAGTATTACTTTCTCTAGGAGTGTTCCTAAGATGGTGGAGGAATAGGACGGGGAGACCACTTTCTTCCCCACAAATTCATCAAAAGAACACGTAAACACTGAGTAAATTCCACAAAACAACTTCTGAATGCTGGCAGAGGACATCAGGCACCCAGAAAAGCAGGCCATTGTCTTCGAAAGAAGGTAGGAAAAAATATAAAAGACCAAAAAAAAAAAAAAGAGGCAAAAGAGGTCGGGATGGAGCGCCATCCTGGGAAGAGAGTCTTAAAAAGAGAGAAGTTTCCAAATACCAGGAAACACTCTCACTGCTGAGTCTGTGGCGAGCCTTGGAAGCACAAAGGGCAACATAACAGGGAGGAAAAATAAGTAAATAATTAAAATCCACTGATTATGAGCCCAACGGTAACTCCTCCAGTGGAGAAGCAGTGCAGATGCCTGCATCCACCACTAGCAAGTCGAGCTGGGCAGGGAGTAACGGGCTGCATTGCTTAGAGTAAGAACTGAGCCTGAATGTCCCGAGGGCAATCAGAGCGAGCTAACTTGGGCTAGCAAACCAGACTGTGGGATAGCTACCACATGAAAAGCCCTAACCTAAGACACTGCCAGGACTGCACACAGAACAAAGGACTGAACAGAACTAGCTGGCTGCATACCATCCCCCTCTAGTGACAGGCAGCTAGAGCCAAAAGGGGGCAGCCGCAGCACCAGAGAGACATCACTACCAAACTGCAAGCAGGCTTCTATGCTAACTAAGACTTCTTGGGGTAAAAAGCAGGAATAGCAATACTCATATCAGATAAAATAGACTTTAAAACAAAGGCCGTGAAAAGAGACCAAAAGGACATTACATAATGATCAAAGGATCAATTCAAGAAGAAGATATAACAATTATACATGTATATGCACCAACATAGGAGCACTGCAATGTATAAGACAAATC
>SJYC01092001.1:0-11292 GCA_006408675.1 Madoqua kirkii | reverse complement strand
TATTTCCCATGAAGTGATGTTAGCTAGTTAGAATGGGGAAAATGAGTCCAAAATGGCGGTGGCTAAAAGACAATGGAAAAGGCCATGAAAATAGAACAGAGGAAGGTCCGAGGACCAACCGGGGTGAGGCCTTCAGATAGAACAGCACTCCTGACTAAGCCCAATTTGCATAGGGCAGGCCCAGGGGGAAGGAAGGAAAAAAAAACATAGGAGCCAAAGGGCCGAGAGCTGTGACTCTCTGAGGGGGCTTTAATGTCCATCACTCCAAACTTTTGTTGTGACGAGACTAAGAACCAAGGAGCATACACTTGTCTGACCGGTCAATTAAAGATTTGGGGAAAATAAAAGCAAAAAATTTAAATGAAGAAAATGTGTAGTTCCGAGGACCAACCGGGGTGAGGCCTTCAGATAGAACAGCACTCCTGACTAAGCCCAATTTGCATAGGGCAGGCCCAGGGGGAAGGAAGGAAAAAAAAACATAGGAGCCAAAGGGCCGAGAGCTGTGACTCTCTGAGGGGGCTTTAATGTCCATCACTCCAAACTTTTGTTGTGACGAGACTAAGAACCAAGGAGCATACACTTGTCTGACCGGTCAATTAAAGATTTGGGGAAAATAAAAGCAAAAAATTTAAATGAAGAAAATGTGTAGATGGAGGCTGGGCCACGGAGGATCAGAGGGATGCAGAAATGTGGTTTCGTTTCATCTGGAGAACCTGAGTTGGTTTCCCCTCAATTTGCACTTGATAATACCTGTTACCACAATTTCTGGAACCATGAAAACAGTTTTCTATAGTTACACTTGCTAAATTTTGCTGGTCCAAGAGGGATGTGGAAAGGAACAAGCTGAGGGATAAGTAGATTTAGAGTTGTTGTTGTTGCTTAAAAGAGCCCTATAAAAGCTCTGGGGGACAGCCTTTCAGCATCCTGAAGCTCTAGCAAAGACGCCTTTCTCACCTGCTCTAGCTTTTGTTAAGCATCCTGAAAGGCTTAGCCAACTGGCACAGTTGGTTGAAATGTGCCTAGCACCGCCCACAGGCAATCTCAGACTGGAGCTGCAGGGTCCGGCACATGCGCACTGGGCAGTATGGCCCGACAAGTCTCTGTGCTTACACGCGGGAATGCCTGCTTCCCAGGGGCGAAGGTGCACTGTGTTTAGCAGCATCATTTAGCTACGACTCTTCCAGGCTGAAAGACTGGAAAACCACGGAGCTTTCTAACTGGGATTTTGTAGAGGAACTGCTTAGGCTTATCTGGAGCATTAGTATTGGGTTTCGGGGACAGTGAAGAGCCGAGGGAAAGGTGAGGTGTGTTTTAAGCCCGTGGGCTCTGTGATGAAGAAGATTTTTGGCTTCAGGAGCAAGAAGGGTGAGTCACCCTTAGGCTTCTCCATCAGTCCAGAGAGAGAGGGTGGCCATAGAATCCATTTCCAGCCTGCGTATCGCATCTGAGTCAAGGACCTCGGAAAGATCCACAAAGCTGCCATTGTAGGGAATGTAGCCAAAGTGCAGCAGATTCTGTTGCTGGGGAAGAATGGCCTGAACGACAGGGACAAAAGCGAGGTGCAAGGACCTGGCAGAGGTCCCTCCTGTGAGTTTCCTCTCCAAGGCTCGCGGACACCTTCCTCTTCCTGGGGTCCAGGGCCCTGAAGACTTTTAGGCAGCAAAAAGCCTTAGCTCATTTCGGACCCACTTATAATTTCCATTATACAGCACTTTACTGATGAGTTTTGGAGTCATTTAACTGAATGTCGGTAATCAGAGTAATGAAATGAAGCATAAAGAGTATCTTTTTTTTCCCCTTCTTCATCTTCCTTTTTATTTGTTATTATGCATGGGTTAGCATGATGTATGCATGAGTAAGAGCTCTTAATTTATATAGCTTTCAAGAAATCTGGAATCTCCTGGCTCTCACATTTTTTCTCATGTGATTTATGAAAATACTTCTTTATGGATCGCCTATTGTCGATCATGGCAGTGGACAGATTTCTGATGTTGTTAGCATGTTATTTTTAATGTACACAGTTTTATACCTTAAGGTTATATATTATAGAAAACTGCATAGTGAACAAAATAACTCCCATGCCAGATCAACCTTTGGATTAAAAATTCTTAAGATACAATTCAATATCTGTTTTATATCTGTGTATGCCTAGGTATATATTTTCTTTGCTGAAGGACTGTAGAAGCTTTGAAGTAGGGAGCTGGCTGTGTCCTTGAATAGGAAGACATTTTCTTAGGATGTATGGTCTTTCAATATTTAAACCAAATCAACATATTGTGGTTTTCAAGATTTTGGGTTACATATGCTGTCTTTAATTGTTGTGATGAAATTAAAAGTTTTATATAGTAGACAAAGATTTGCTCTTCTAGATGTCAAAATGTGCTGTAAGTGCCCACAAAGCATTCATTTACTAACAACTGAAAAGATAGATAAATGAATGGAACAGAACATAAACTACCCAAACACCCAAATATATGTAAGAATTTAGAACTTGATACTGGTGATATTTTCTATTAGAAAAGGTAAATTATGTGTAGATGGTGGAGAAATAACCTGGTAACTATTTAGAGAAAAGCGACTAGATTTTTATCTCACAAAAAAGCTTCAGATGGAGTATGGATCAAAAATTTTAAATATGCACAGTGAGAAAAGTATCAGAAGAAAACACAAATTCCTGTTTATACATGTTTTGTGTGTGTGCTAACAGAGACCTTCTTTTTCTTTCTATTTGTACTGGTTCTTAACCTTAATTTTCTTTTTAATTGAAGAATAATTGCTTTACAATGTTGTGTTGCTTTCTGCTAAACAACATCGTAAATCAGTTGTTAAGTATACATATATCCTCTTAGTCCTGAGCCTCCCTGCCACCCCAAAGACCTTTCTAAGAATGATTTCAAAAGCAAGAATTCTGGAGTTTCCTGAGTTTTGGCACACACAAAAAAAGGAAAAAGAAATCTGGAGGTTGATTTAACACAAAAAAAAAACTTTAAAAACTCTCTGTAGATCAAGCTGTCTGTAGGGAAGTCAGAACAGCAGACAGGGCTTGTCTTTCTGGCACTAACAGGAATGTGGCACAGATAACAATTTCTCACTTACAACTTTTTTTAGAATTCTTTTGAGACTGGTATCCTCTGACAACTTTCAGCCTTTTCAGAAGTCAAGAGAATCTTGGGAATTCCCTGGCAGTCCAGTGGTCAAGACTCACTACTGTGGGCCCAGGGTAGGACCCTTGGTGGGGGAATTAAAATCTTGCAAGCTATAAGGATATATTGTACAACATAGGGAATATAGCTATATCTTATAAGATTTAAATACTTAAATCTTATACTTTAAATGGAGTATAACCTTTAAAAATTGTGAATTACTATGTTGTGCACCTGTAAAATATAATAATATACAATATACATCATCTATACTTCAACCTTAGAAAAAAAAGACCTTACAGTAATTAGAAGAACAGGAAAGATGAGAAATAAACAAAAATGTGGACCCTTGGTGGGGGAATTAAAATCTTGCAAGCTATAAGGATATATTGTACAACATAGGGAATATAGCTATATCTTATAAGATTTAAATACTTAAATCTTATACTTTAAATGGAGTATAACCTTTAAAAATTGTGAATTACTATGTTGTGCACCTGTAAAATATAATAATATACAATATACATCATCTATACTTCAACCTTAGAAAAAAAAGACCTTACGGTAATTAGAAGAACAGGAAAGATGAGAAATAAACAAAAATGCTACCAATTATAGCTGTAAAGACATGAATTATAAATTTTATCCCTATGTCAGAGACATTAAAAAGTAAGAAAATGAGGATATTAAAATCAGTGAAGTGCAAAGTTGTCTCTAATATTCAAAACATATTTGCAAAGGATATGTAATAACCTTTGACTTTATTGAGATGTTGTCCTTGTAAGAAAATAGTAATAAGTATGATAATATTACCTAGCAATTACTGAGCTGTTATTTGTGTGAGGAATGCTTCTAAATCCTTTCCTTGGCTCTCATTTAAGCATCATGGTGGTGTTCTGTGAGCTAACTACTACTCTCTCTCCATTATGTTAATGAGGAAATTGAGGTACAGAGAAGGTGAGCGACAACTAATTAGTGACAGAGTGCAAGTCAAATTCACACCCAAGTTGAGCTGGATCTCGAGGTCATGCTTATTCTATTCAAGTAGATTGTTCTTTCATTAATGTGGTGAGAAGAACAAAAAGTAACATATAATGTTCTTTCTCAAGAAGGAAACAAAATATTTGTTTTAGAGGGATAGAAATAGCATGCTATTGAATGTTTTCAATCACAGGAACAATTGTTTGTTTGGAAAGAGTAACACAACAGTTTCCTGAAAACTCCTCTTGTTTTCATAGGACTGCCCTCCACTTGGCCTGTGCCAATGGCCATTCAGCGGTGGTGACTCTGCTCCTGGAGAGAAAATGCCTGCTTAACCTCTGTGACAATAAAAACAGGACAGCGCTGATGAAGGTATGGGGCAGCGGACCGTGTCTACACGAGGTGGATGTGATTTAACTACTGAGACTAAAAGTGAATTCATCTCATTTAGATAGAGCAGACCGGTGAAGCTTGTGGACCATCTGCTTTGAATCCCTAGAATGTACACTCTGTTTCTTCGTGCAACACTGACAGGCCGTAGAATGCCAAGAGGAGGAGGGTGCGACTCCTCTGCTGGAGCATGGTGCCGACCCAAATGTCATGAACGTCAGTGGGTGTAGCTCTCCACTATGCTGTCTTTTGCCAGAATATGTCACTCGCAGCAAAGCTGCTTTCCTGCGACACCAATATAGAAGCCAGGAACAAGGTATAGCTCAACTAACTTTATTTACAAAATATTTGTGAAGCATTTTTTTAAACTAGAAGTGTTTTATTTATAACAGTATGTAAATAGATAAACTGAACAGTGTCCATCAAGCCCTGTTACCAGGGAAACAACTCCAAGACCAATGCAGGGGTGGGGGATGTGTGTCTGTGTCCACAGAAAGGACAAAGCTCTGTCTTCCAGCCAGTTATCTACCCCTGAAGGGAGATTTCCCATCAGAACGTGCCCAGGAGTGGGTGGTAGGCTCAGAGCCCACAGATGATGAAGGCCTGGGGGGAGTGAAGTGATGTGAGGAGTGGCTGCTTCCAGGGCCTCAGGGAATGGGTGCCCCTGCCAGTGGCTGGGAGGAGGAAGGAGACCCAGTGCCCATGAGGGGAAGCCGGGTGAGTGCAAGCGGGCCTGGGAGGCAGCAGGCCTGGAGCCCTGAGCCCTCCAGGACCCCAGTTCTGAGACCCGGCCAAGAGGGTCAGGTCATGTTTGACTCCCGGCAAAGGCATTCACTTGTGCTGGTGACCACTTGGTTTGCGATGTAAACCTTGTGGTCTCCTGTGGTCAGCCCCGGGAAGCTGTTCGGTGGGTTTGCAGCTGTGCATGTGGAGCTGGTGTTGATGAAGCCGCCCCTCCTGCTCTTTCTCCAGGACACAGGTGACGTCCTGCAGCTGCAGCCCCGCCAGGAACTCCCTCCACTCTCGCAGGTGGGCTCAGTTTTCCGTGTTTGGAAACTGCAGCCTTCCCTGAGTGAAAGTATTTTGAAAGAACCAAATTGTCTAAGATTTCACTTTATACATATTTCTAAAGATGTATTTGAGAGTAAAGCATTCATTCATGTGTTTATGACAGATATCTGTGGTAACACTGTGCTTGTTAAAGGTAAAACTTTCCAAGTACTTTGCCCCCGACTAAAAATTCTTTTGATTGTCATAAAAACAGTCAAGCAAAATTTGTCTTAGACATAGACTTTGTCTTAAAACTCAAACATAACATAAACATTTTACAACATGACAGACATCTCGCTGTTGTTAACAAATTCCTATTTTATAAAAAAACGATTTATATAAAAATTATTTCTCTCTTATTTCCCAAGACTTAAGAAAGTAAAGGAAAATGGAAAAGGAGAGAGCAGGTGAAAAATGTTGGTCAAGTTGGAATTTTGGCCATTGGGAAATGCCAAAAAGAGGTGTTTTGTTTTGTTTTTTTAATTTTATTTATTTGGCTGTGCTGAGTCTTAATTTCACCATGCAGGATCTGGTTTCCTGACCAGGGATTGAACCCAGGCCCCTACACTGGCAGCCTGGAGACCCAGCCACTAGACCACCAGAGAAATCTTGAGATTTTTGTTTTTGTCTTTTTTTTTTTCCTTCAGTTTATATATTTTGGTAAGGTGCTTTTCAGTTTTCAGGGATAATACTTGTTATTTTGAGAAAGAGAGTGAGTGGATGGTATAGTGGTAGCCTATATATCAATTTTAGGAAGAATTTGAGGAAATCAGACTGGCAGTGAGCAGGTGGTGATTAAGTGGGAAATAAGAGAGAAGAACAAATAATTAACTAACATCTTATCCTAATCTGGCAGAAACACCCGCTTAGATAAAAGTCTAGACTCTGTTCTCCAGTCTAGAATGTCTTGTTGGAAAGTAAGTGGTTTATAAATAATGAGATCAGATTGCCTTTTGAGTTTACTAATTCCTGTTCTGGACAAGGCAATGGCACCCTCTCTAGTACTCTTGCCTGGAGAATCCCACGGATGGAGAAGTTTTGTGGGCTGCCGTCTATGGGGTTGCACAGAGTTGGACACGACTGAAGCGACGTAGCAGCAGCAGCAGCAGCCCCTGTTCTACCAGTGTTTATCCAGGAAAATTTCATGCTGTTTTGATGATTTCTACCTCTTACACTTTTCTTTTTTATGCAAATCCTCAAGTAAGAGAAGGAATTGGCCATGTGGGTAAGAGATAAGACTGGACTTGGTTGCTGCACTAATTCTTGGCTAGATTGTGCTGGTGGAAACCACAATCACTTGGGAAAACTTGTAAAAAAAAAAAAATTTACAAGCCTAGGCTGTTCCCTGCAGATTTTGATGGAATAAATCAAGGATGAGACCCAGCCACTGGACCACCAGAGAAATCCTGAGATTTTTGTTTTTGTCTTTTTTTTCCTTCAGTTTATATATTTTGGTTAGGTGCTTTTCAGTTTTCAGGGATAATACTTGTTATTTTTAGAAAGAGGGTGAGTGGATGGTATAATAGCCTATATATCAATTTTAGGAAGAATTTGAGGAAATCAGACTGGCAGTGAGGAGGTGGTTATTAAGTGGGAAATAAGAGAGAAGAACAAATAATTAACTGACATCTTATCCTATTCTGGTAGCAACACCCACTTAGAAAAGAGTCTAGACTCTGCTCTCTAGTCTAGAATGTCTTGATGGAAAGTAAGTGGTTTATAAATAATGAGATCAGGTTGCTTTTTGAGTTTACTAGTCCCTGTTCTGGAGAAGGCAATGGCACCTACACCAGTACTCTTGCCTGGAGAATCCCACGGATGGAGAAGTCTGGTAGGCTGCCATCTATGAGGTCGCACAGAGTCGGACATGACTGAAGCAAAGTAGCAGCAGCAGCAGCAGTCCCTCTTCCACCAGTATTTACCCAGGAACTATTTATAAATAATGAGATCAGGTTACCTTTTGAGTTTACTAGTCCCTGTTCTGGAGAAGGCAATGGCACCCTCTCCAGTACTTTTGCCTGGGAATCCCATGGGTGGAGAAGTCTTGTGGGCTGCTGTCTATGGGGTCGCACAGAGTTGGACACGACTGAAGAGACATAGCAGCAGCAGCTGCAGCCCCTGTTCTACCAGTGTTTACCCAGGAAAATTTCATGCTGTTTTGATGACTTCTACCTCTTACACTTTTCTTTTTTATTCAAATCCTCAAGTAAGAGAAGGAATTGGCCATGTGGGTAAGAGATGAGACTGGAGTGGTTGCTGCGTGAATTCTTGGCTAGATTGTGCTGGTGAAAACCACAATCACTTGGGAAAACTTGTAAAAAAAATTTACAAGCCTAGGCTGTTCCCTGCAGATTTTGTTGGAATAAATCAAGGAAGGCCTGGACGTGTGTCTTTAGAACTGTTTCCTTGAAATTCTGATACGATCTGTGGTGAAGAACTATGGACTGAATGAGTGTAATTTCTAAATGCACCTATCTCAAAATAAGTAATCTCTAGAAGAGTTGGAGTTTGATCAGTACTAGCTACTTCCATCAGCTCCTTGCTTTGCAACAGTATTAACCTGACTTTTTCTCTGCCTGTGTGATTAAGAAGTTAAAAGGAATATTATTGGCAATATCTACTGACTTGAATGATAACTCCTTTTCCTTCCAACCACTAATTTTTTCAGTCATACTTAGTCTTCAGAGATTTGCTCATACTGAAGTCAGTTCATCTGTAGAGTCTGACCTTTTTAGGATTTTGGACCTTCTGTTTTCATCCAGATCATTAGGTCAACAGATGTTTGTTACCAACAGAGTTTTCCTGACCGCAGTAATAGTCATTCATGAGCCTTCTTTTGGTGTCAGCTGCAGGATAGACTCTTGCAGTGTGTATGTTAGATTTGCTGAGCCCTGGCATAAGGAAAATAAGAGGTTTAAACATCAAAACCCATGAAGTTAGTAACAATATAGATGGGAATTGTTTTGATGATTTAGTTTCAGCAGCCTTAGGTACTGAATATCTATTTGATTAACAATCTAGAGGAATTCTAGAGATAGATTGTAGTTTCAACAGGCAGTGGAAACATTCTTGAAGTGGAATTATGATTTTTTTAAAAATTATGTTTAATTAAATAATGAGCCTTACTAGCAATTTTTATTATGTGTTGGGCCTACTTTTTGTGAAACACGTGATATGAAGAAGGGATGGTTTCACATACAAATACTTGCTTTATTCCCACCTGTTTTGGAACAGCAAACATAAACCACAAGTGGGCCATCGACCAAGCATGGCCCTTGGATATGTTTATTTACCTCTGCAAATTGAGTCAACATTTAAAATTTAGGATACTCGTGCAGAGGTCTGCATTTCAGACTTCTCAAAGAACCAAATCTGGTCCCCCCTGAGCCCATTCTACTGTTTGGTCAGCATGCAGAGGCCGCCGCTTCTGTATGGAGCATGTGTTCTCGGATTTGCTGGCTTTACTTGGCTTTTTCACTTACTCAGGTCACCAACTTCCCCTCCATAAGCATTTGATTTTCCAGTTCTTGTATTATAGTTTGTTTTGATAATTATTTCAAGGTTTTAGAGACACTAATTAATCGGTAATTGATTTAATGTTTTGAAAGAGTTTCTTAAGAATGGGATTGAATTTTTCAAACTAGAAATTATTAGTTGATGTTTTTTTTGGGGAAAAAAAACCAACTCATTCTTTGCATGTTCATATAGAGAATAATATTTCCATCGGAATGTCTGTAAACCTTATGAGGTTACTCATCATCCTTGGATCAGTTATACATGCTACAGATAATAATATATATTTCTGCCTCAGCATCGTTTCTAAAATATGCTGTTGATTGAGTAGTTAATTGATTGTCTCTGGAGGAGTATTGAGAGTAGTAATAGAGCAAGTGAATACTGTAATATCCCTGATAAATAGTATGATAGGAGCAAAGATCCTTGGAACCAGTAAGTGCTGGAAGTGAGTTTTAGAGAATGAATGCCTCTGTGGTTTGTCTTTTGAAGAGGTAGAGGAGGAGCATTTTATTTATCATTTTTAAAAGGACATATTTGACTGCACCAGGTCTTAATCGTAGCACATGGGATCTTTAGTTGAGGCATGTGGGATCTAGTTCCCTGACCAGGGATGGAACCTGGACCCCCTGCATTAGGAGCTGGAGTCTTAGCCACTGGACCACCAGGGAAGGGCCAGAGGAGGAGCATCTTCGAGAGAAAGAAGGCGCACAAGGGGATAAGGAAGAGGGGCTCTCTTTTATTTGCTTTCTGAATTCTGTTTAAGTTCAGAGAATCTATTGCATGATTTCAAAGTTCAGCTTTGAAATAGGTTAACTGTGTACATTAGAAATGGTTTTCCCTGTTTTACAGGATGACCTCACATCGCTCTCACTTGCCATAAGTGAAAGGAAACAGCAAATGGTGGAGTTTTTAGCGAAGAAAGAAGCAAATATACATGCAGTTAGTGAAGTCGCTCAGTCGTGTCCAACTCTTTGCCACATGGACCGTAGCCTACCAGGCTCCTCCCTCGATGAGATTCTCCAGGCAAGAGTACTGGAGTGGGTTGCCATTTCCTTCTCCAGGGGGTCTTCCCGATCCAGGGATCGAACCCAGGTTTCCCGCATTTCAGGCAGACGCTTTAACCTCTGAGCCACCAGGGAAGCTTGATAAGATGAAAAGGTACAGTTGTTCTTTGTCTTTTTGAAAACCTTTGTGCTGTTCTAAGGTAGTAACATCAAGAGTAAATTAATAAAAGGATTAATTTGTAATTAACACATCATCAGGCAGGTAGAAAATCAGTTATTCTGACTGGGAATCAGGAACAACTATATATAGCAGGATTCATATTACTTTATAATATTGTCTGATGTCATATGGATCCAGTTCCCTTTTATTTCATTGATCTTGTAGTTGCTTAAGGAGTTCATATTAGTTTTATTAGCTTTATAAAATATGGATTCTGTTTTTTTAGTTTATCTTATGACACCATATTGAATTTCTTAATTCTTTTATAATAATTCTTTACTCTCTACTTTGTATATACTCTTCCTTAAAATTGCATACTGAACATGAAAGACTTGATTTTGTCTTTTGGATGACTCTTTAAATTACTTTCTTAGAAGAATTCTGATTTTATTAGTGACAACTTCTTAGTTCTCACAGTTATGTTTGTAGCTCAGCCACTGTTGCAAAGCACCAGCATCCAGTTCTGGCAGCTGGGCCTCCTAGCCTCCCCCTCAAACTCAGAAACCTTATGTGTAGCCCACATGTAAGCCTACATCTAAACCTTGATCTTCACAATGAGGTGTCCATTGAGGCTGTTATTTATCTTTTCTGCTAGCTGATGTCAGTGGGGACCATTTTAGGCTGTCAGGGAGATTCAAGTGCTCCTTCAGGAATTGAGCAGACTTCCCTTTCTCCTTTGTTTCTAGACCTGAACCTCAAGGTGGCTTTCTGTTCCAGGGTTGGGGGGAGGGGGTGCCTTTTCTTAGGTCATAGGTTGCCTGTCATTCTTCCCAGAGTAGTGGGTGCCAGCTTGCCTGAGAGTCTATAATGACAATTGGCCCCTCATGAGATCTGTTTTCTATAATAATGAAAATCTTCCGGAGGATTTATACGTGCTTCAGCCTTAAATGTTTTCAGTGAAGTGAAAGTGAATATCACTTAGTCGTGTCCGACTCTTTGTGACGCCATGGACTATACAGTCCATGGAATTCTCCAGGCCAGAATACTG
>SJYC01091999.1:0-14274 GCA_006408675.1 Madoqua kirkii | reverse complement strand
TAGCGGATGTTAGGAATTTGATCTCTGGTTCCTCTGCCTTTTCTAAATCCAGCTTGAACATCTGGTTAGGCTACTTGGAAATAATTTGACCCTTTCAGAAGTCTTGCTTCTAAACTTTTTGGACAGGATTAGAGAAATATTTAGCCGAGATATAATTATCCCCATTACTGAGGTAAAATTCTTTTGATTTCTCTACTCAGATTCCTAAGAATTATGATATTTTCCTCTCTAGTTGGTAGAAATGGCCTTTTTACTAGCTGTATGTGAACTCTGAGAATTTTTTCCTCGAATCCTTCTAGAGGTCCTTTCCCCTGCCTTGGGTCCTGTCCTCATATGCGTACATTGATCAATACTCAGTACTGGGCTAGTACCCTAGCTGGTACTTTGCCCTGTAAACTCTAGCTTCTCTGGCCTCCCTGGACTCCCTGATCTCAGAGATCTGTCTCCTAATTTCAGGAATACCTCTGGAGTCTGTCTGAGGTCCCTCTCCCTGCACTGTGGCCGGGAAACTTTCTCTAGGCAGTAAGCTGGGGCAACTACAGGGCTGAGTTTGTTAGTTTCCCATCTCTCAGAGATCACTGCCCCTTATAGCCTCATGTCTGATGCTTTGAGAACCACCACTTCATACATCTTGTCTAGCTTTTCTTAGTTGTTTCAAGCAGGAAGGTATGTCTAGTTCTTATTATTCTATCTTGACTGGAAGAGAAGTCTTTCCCACTGCGTTTAATTTTCTTCTTTCTGAAGTTCATCCTTTATAAATTCTTGGAGCAACGTCTAAGATAAGATTCCCTTATCTCTCAGTCTGTAAATCTCTGAAAATTTCTTTATTTTACACTCACATTTCAATGCTAGTTAGCTGAATATAGGATCCTAATTGTTTTTCTGTTCACTCTGAAGTGTTATTCCATTGGCATCTATTGTTGCTGATGAGAAAATGGCTTCAGGCAGAAATCATTCATTTATAGATAACCTCCTTCCTCTCTAGCAGTTTCAGATTTCTTTCTTTATCTTTATTATTTTCCAATTTCTTTGTAACATCTCTGGGAATGACATTTTAAAAACTACTCAGAACTCAATGTTTTCATTTTAGGGGCTCATTTTTCTTCATGTATAGAAAATTCTCATCATCATTTCTTGAAATGTTGCTTCTTCCCTATTGTCTCCATCTGGGGCTGATTAAATAAGTGTAGGAACTTCTTGCTTTCTCCACCATGACTTTTAATTTATCTTTCATATTTTCCTTTTCTCTGTAATATTAGATAATGCTTACTGAATGCTTACTATGTGCTATAAGAACTGTAACTCAGTGACAAGAAACATAAACTCATTTAATCCTGATGGTAATACCATGAGGGCTTCTCTGCTGGGCCAGCAGGAAGGACTCTGTCTGCGGTGCAGGGGACCTGGGCTCAATGCCTGGATTGGGAAGATCCCCTGGAGGAGGAAATGGCAGCCCACTCCAGTATGCTTGCCTGGAGAACCCTATGGACAGAGGAACTTGCTGGGCTACAGTCCATGGGGTAACGGAGTGACATGACTGAGTGCATACACAACAAACAGGTAGAGCATATCTTCATTCTGCTTTTGAGAAAACTGAGACACAAGGAGGTTTAAAAATACGCCTAAGGCCCTATAACTGGGCTTCCCAGGTGGCTCTCGTGGTAAAGAACCCACCTGCAAATGCAGGGGACATAAGAGACACAGGTTTGGCCCCTGGGCTGGAGGAGGGCATGGCAACCCACTCCAATCTTCTTGCCTGGAAAATCCTTTGGACAGAGGAGACTGGCAGATTAGAGTCCACAGGGTCACAAAGAGTCGGATACGACTGAAATGACTTAGCACACAAGGCCTTACAACTAGTAACAGAGTTGAAATTTAATCCAGGCATGTGGCTTCAGAGCCCCTGCATTCGGCTGATATTCTTGGCTAGCTGTCATAATTTCATTTCTTTGTGCTCCTTTGTGCTACAGCCTGGGTGATGTCTTCAGGCCAATCAAGTTTACTAATTCTCTCTCCAGCCTAATGTCTAGTCTACTTCTCAAAACACGAATGAGTTTTCAATAGTTTATTTCTATTATCTCTATTTGGTTCTTTTTTTACTTAAAAAAAAAAAAAAGCTGTATACCTTCTATTCCTAATTTTATCTCTTTAAACATACTTCTATTCTCATCTTTCAGACTTTTCTGTTTTGGCCATGTGCACCATTCAGATCTCCCGTCATTAAAAAGAAAAAGTCACCCCATTCAACCACAGGGGGTGCAGTTAGCTGACAACCTGGGATTATTAGTACCTTTATGACCTGCCTGGGCTTTTGAATTGAGACCATGCTCTTCCTTGACAGTCTCCAAGCAATGACTGATTAGAAATAGGGAAGTAGTCTCACTGTTTTTGTTCAACACAGGACTTCTCCAAAGTGCAATATCTGCTCTGTAATTCCCCTTTGGGTTAGCAACAAAGGCTTTGTCAAGTCTGCATCATGTCCAAGGCTCTCACTGCCCAGTCTTGCTTCCTCCCCTCTTATCCTTCATAGGCAACACCCCAATTCCTAACTCCACCTCTGCCTTTATTTTCTGGAGGAGACAACTAACACAACGTGTGAATTATCCAAGTTGTTTCATCTTCTAACTTTTATCTCCTAGAAGTCTTTCTCTTCTTATATTTTGTAATGTTTTTCTAGTGGGAGTTGATTCTAAAGAAATCCTGCATTGCAGAGTACTTTGGGTAGTTTCACAAGAAACTTCATTCGCTTAACCTGCTCCATGACAAATTTTCTTTCAATTTCTTGGTTTTCCCCTACCACCGACACCACCACCATTGTATTGTTAATACAAGCTTAACCCTCACACCCACACTTTAGCAAGCTGTGATTACAATTATTCCCAGGTGACTCTTTTCTGCCTACAATTTTTTATCTCAGCTAAGGATTTAAAAACACATCTAGTATATTTTATCAATCATTTCTATTTATTTACAGTAGGAGGTGAAAGAAACTTCTTCACTGGAGTACCCCATACTTACTGAAATCAAACCCCAAACACACAGTAAGTATATGTAGTCAGTTAATTGCGTGTAACTGGTTTCTCTGGTCATCCTATCTATTTTTTTAACTTTTAATTTTGAAATAATTATACAGTCTCAGGAAGTTGTAGAGAAGTCTTGCATGCTCTTCAGAGTTTCCCCCAATCAGGAATCTGCATTTTAACCAAATAATCAGATAGATTGTAGATGCTGTCAGTTCCACATGTGTGTCCCTTGGACCTTTCCTATCAACTGCTAGCATCTGCCTGTAACCAGTGATGCTCAGAGTTGAAATATGAAACACCTCGTGGGACTTCCTTGGTGGTTCAGTGGCTAAGACTCTGCACTCCAAATGCAGGGGGCCTGGGTTCCATCTCTCATCAGGAAACTAGATCCCACATGCCAACTAAAGATCTCACATGCAGCTACTAAGACCTGGCACAGTCAAATAAATAAACATATTTTTAAAAAACCCATCTGCTTTACTCCGCACATGGGTTATTTCTGAAGAACATGTCTTTTATCATTTCCTAGAGTTTCCCTGCTAGACGGGGCTCTGATTACCAACCGTGGTAACTGGCTGTTTCCTTTCCTTCATCACCTCCCATTTCTCTCCCAGTGCAACCAACACTTTCCAAATAAGTGAACTGAACTCAAACCCTTGTCAAATCTGGACAATCTGTACCAGAAGTGGTATTAGGAATCAGATCCTCAGGATAAAATTCTAGAGTTGGGTCACCTGCCAGTCAGGGGCGACAGGACCCCATTGTTGAAAGTCTTTGACATGGCTTGAAGTTGGTCACCTTCACTATAACAGGTGACCAACTCCTGTTATAAACACTCTTATCCGTGGTGAATGGGGGGCTCGGATACAAGTGTAAGGGGGTGTGATGGTTTCTATAGCCTCTTTAACATTTGAGAGATATGGAGGCAATGGTAATTAAAAGAGCTTGTGGAATTTGTTGGTTGTTGTTAAGTACCATTGAAGTGATGAAAGAAGAAAATGATAAGCTGTAACTAACCAGCCAACTAACAATCTAGGGCATAGCACAAGAACCAGAAGACTTCTATGACAGCATTTAATGATCTCCTAATCTCCTTCGCTGGAGGGAAAACCAGAACCAGGACCCAGTGGTTAGAGTGGCAGAAGTGTCCCACTCCCCTTTGTTGGAGGGTAAGAGGCTCCCCCTTCTTGCCTAGAGACCAGGGAGAGGCCTCACCAGGCAGGTATGTTGCAAGAAGGATACTTGCCCTCTCGGAGGCCTGCTACTACGTCCTCTTGTCACTCTGGGCTAATCACTAAGGTCAAGTCCTAGCATAGCACCGCTGAGGAAGTACTGCCTCTGCCTGGAGACTTAACCTAAAACAAACAAACAAAAATGCTAATAAGTGATTAGCATTGTTATCTGACTAATAAGTAGCAACCGCAATCTGGGAATGGATTTTGAGGGTGTTGAGTCAGGAGCAGAATGGAATGTGGAGTCGGATTATAGAAGTCTATTGAGATGGAAGTACTTTCCTGGGTCTCTGGATCTGTCATCCTGGCAAAGGCACCTGGAGCTGGGATGGCTCCTTGAAACCTGAAAAGATTAATGATCTGGGTTCAATCAGGAGACAGAAACTTCAACTCTGTTTTAATAAAATCTAGTATGGACAGAGGAACCTGGCAGGCCACAGCCCATAGGGTTACAAACAGTCAGACACAACTGAAGTGACTTAGCACATTGGATACACATAAAGTATTAAGTAGGTATAATGACATTAACTAGATAACTGGAAAGGTAAAAAGAGCGATTGCTAAGTTATCACAAAGGCAGCAATTACAAGAGCAGATGCCATGTCCAAGGCTCATGAAATAAGGTAAGGGGGTGGAATTACAAAAATTGAAAAGCTTGGAGGAGGGATTCCAAGAAACTAAAACTCAGACCTCCAAGGAGAGGAACCAAAGTGTTGGAAACTGTTGCTACAGAGTGCTGGGAAAATTGCAAACTAGATTCAGTGGCCACAAAGGCACTGCTGTGCTAGAAGGAAGAAGTAAGTCCCTCCTTCATGCTTTAGCCTTGTCAACACCCTGCTGCACTCCTTATTGGCAGGGCATAATGGGGAGCAACTGGAGATGCTGACGTGATTTTCTGAATCCTGCTCCAGTACTAAACAACAGGGTATAGCATTGATGGCGTAGTGGTAAAGAATCTGCCTGCTAATGCAGGAGACGCAGGAGATGCAGGTTCAGTCCCTGGGTCAGGAAGATCCCCTGGAGGAGGAAATGGCAACCCGCTCCAGTATTCTTGCCTGGAAAATTTCATGGACAGAGGAGCCTGGAGGGTTGCAGTCCTTGACGGGGTGCAGAGAGTCAGAGATGACTGAGCGATTTTGCTAGCAAGCACGTACATGTAGCATTTAGGCGCTAGTTTAACAACTGACAGAAAGAATAGCTATAATCAGTGATAAAGCAACACATGAACTGCCAGAACTGGAGGAAGCAGTCAAAAGGTAGAGAGACATGGGCTCCCGAGAAGAAAAACATTACCTAAAACAAGAGGACCCTCTAGCTGAGATGTTCTCAGCAAGCTGCTTTCACTGATACTCACTGGAAATGAGCTTATGAAGGGGGCACTGGCCCCATGGAGCAGCTCAGTGGTGGCTGTCCTTTCTAAGCTGAGGACTGTAGGGGAGGATGCTATGTGCCCGGCCTCTGTAGTGTTTATATTAATGGCGTGACAGTGGGATTCCAGAACAGCAAAGGCCAGGTGGCAGCATCAGAGGTCAAAGTGAATGGAAGGTCTGCCAAAGGGCCCTGACCCACAGGATCTGAGGGATTGCTGATAGACCTTGGAGTTCTAAACTTGGTTCAAAAGGGGAGGTGGCCTGTGCATAAAGGCCACTCCTGAGCAGCGGTGATGGCCTGATTGGTTAATCAGGAACCTGCAAAGGGCAAGACTGAAAACTTGGAGTTACGGAAATCTGGAGAAGCTTGTGGATTAACCTCGGAGAGAAGTTACAGAATGTATGGATCTCAGGCTCCTTTCAGTGTCTACTGGACAGTGCCTATTGTAGAGGAGGCAAGGAATAGGCAGGTAGAGAGCACAGTTCACCCCATAGAAATGAGCCATCCTCTAACCTCAGAGCATGCATAATCGGCCAGGGAACCAAGTAGCCATGGCAGCAAGGATGGAAGCCCTGCATGGCCCAATGGCATGGGCTCCCTCTCACCAAAGCCAATCCAGGTACTACTACTTCTCAGTGCTCAGTCTGTCAGAGCGAAGACTGATTTACTTGATAGGGTACCACCCCTGAAGGAGGGCACAGGGTGACAGGCTGGTTACAAAGAACCCAACCATCCCAGAGGGGCCATGATTCATCCACGACTTCTTGGGATCGATGCAGGTTTGTCTTCTCAGTTCATAATCTCTTGGCTAGCATTACTATCTGAAGGCTCCTGGAGTGTCTGATTTATCATGATGGGATTCCCCAAAAGCATGACCATGGAGGAAGTGGGCATGACCACAGTGACCACTGGTCCTACTATATACCACATCAACCAGAAGCTGCCGTCTTGAGAAAATACTGGGATAATCACTTGAAAGCATAACTAAGGCATCAGCTAGAAGATAGGGTCAGATGCTGTCCTTAAGATATATACCTTCAGCCAGTAGCCATTACATAAACACATGCTATATTCCTGATCAGTAGACTATACAGCTCTGGGAACCAAGGAAGTGGCCCTTCTCACCTTTATTCCTGGTGTCCCATTTGGTAAATTTATGCTTCCTATCCCCAAACCTTTAGGCTCTGCTAGGGAGAAGGCAATGGCACCCCACTCCAGTATGCTTGCCTGGAAAATCCCATGGACAGAGGAGCCTGGTGGGCTGCAGTCTATGGGGTCGCACAGGGTCGGACATGACTGAGCGACTTCACTTTCACGCATTGGAGAAGGAAATGGCAACCCACTCCAGTGTTCTTGCTTGGAGAATCCCAGGGACAGGAGAGCCTGGTGGGCTGCCGTCTATGGGGTCGCACAGAGTCGGACACGATTGAAGCGACTTAGCAGCAGCAGCAGCAGACTAGAGATCCTACTTCCTAGAGGGTAAGAGAACACTCCTACCAGAAGCCACCATAATGGTTTTTACCAAATCTAAAATTATGTATGCCTCCTGGCAACTTTGAGCTTCTCATGTCAGGAGAAATGCAGGCAAAGAAGGAAGTTACTGAACTGGCAGGAGTAAGGGACCCCAGCTGACTCAGGTGAGAGGCATCTAGAATGGGCGGTGGAGGGACTTCCCTGGAGGTCCAGTGGTTAAGAATCCTTCTTGCAATGTAGGGGATGCAGGTTCAATCCCTGGTGGAGGAACTAAGACCCCACCAGCTATAAGATCCCACATACCGTGGAGCAACTGAGCCCGTGTGCCACAACTAGAGAGTCTATGCCACAGTGTAGACCCTGTGTACTGCAGCTAAGACCTGACACAGCCAAATACAGGTTTTTTTAAAGGGCGGTAGAGAAGGAAGCTGATGAGCATCACTTCATCTCAGGACCAACGATAGCAGTGGCGTTTTGGCTTTTTCCACTAATCCTCCTGTTGTCTTCTTCTTCTTTTTTTTTTTTTTAAATGACTAGTTACCATCTTGAAGAAGCAGGGGCAGGACATGCAACTTGAAGTGGGGGCTAGTTGATCTGAGGGTGTGTAAGCAGGGCCGTCACAGATACTATTGTTGCCCTGTTCTTATCCTTCAGCCCCATCAGTGGGCCAGCATGTGTACCGTGACTGAGGGATCTTCTCCCCAGAACTGCAGGAAGCTGACTACATACATCACAGGTCACAAGTACTGGGGAGCACGCTCAGTACTCAGAGATGGTGTATAAATGCCCAGCTTCCTCGTCCTTGGGGTGGGATCACTGTGAGGCATGTTTTTCCCCACTTCCTAGAGGCTTCCCTGCAGGAGAAATTGTCACTTGCCCTCTGTGCTAGCTGGCTTGATAGTACAGCCATAGGGGGCTGCCTCCTGTTCCCTGTGTCACTTTCCCACTTCTCTGTAGTGTTACTTAAAAACACTTCCCAAATAAACCATTTTCTCAAGGTCAGCTCCTGGAAGGCCCTATGCTAAAGACACATGTGGCTCAGGAAAAGAAATGATTTAGAGAGTGAACTCATTTCTATTTTTAAAAAATTTCTCTCTTAAGAATTACCTAATTTAAAAAAACTCCCTCTCCCCCTCCCTCTTCCCTTCTTCCTCGTGTGTGCATGCATGCGTGTGTATATGTGTGTGTGCGCGTGTGATAAACGCCTATGAGGATATAAGCCAAGTATTAACAATAGGTCTTTCTGGGTGGTGTAATCATGAATATTTCAAAGTTTCTCTTAATTTGTCTCTGTGTTTTGTTTCTCTGCAGCAGCAGCTATGTATTAGCAGCTATCTTTAATTGGCAATTAGGAGGTTATTAGTGAGTTTGGTGGAATGGTGGGGAGCAGGGCCAGGCTGCCATGGCTGATGAATGGCAGGAGAGGTGGGCAGACAATTCTTCCAAGAGGCTGGGCTAGAGAAAGGCAAGAAGAAATGAGGTGGTGGCTCAAGGCGGGGGAAGTGGAGAGAGGGCTGTTTTAAGAGAAACTCGACCCTGTTTATCGGCTGAGGGTAAGCAGTCAATGCCAAGGCAAGAAATGAAAATACAGGGTGGAAAGGGAGAGAACTGAAGGAGTCAGATCCCAGAGGAGGCCTGAGAGGATCCAACCCAGGCCTATGTGGAAGAATTAAGGGAACTTCATGCTCAGACTAGAGGAAAGGAGCTGAGGATGAATCAAGTTATAAATACACTGACTTCATTCCATTTGTTTCTTTTACACTCAGCTTATTCACTACACAAAGGATGGATATAGGCTGAAGAGGAGTGGATGCTAAGAAGGCCCCCTGGAGGGACTTTTTTCCTGGTATGGGATGCTAGGTCCCCCACTGAGAAAGAAGCAGGGGCGTGTCTATGGACTTGAGCAAACAGGTAAAGGTTTGGTGTGGTGGAGAAGGGAAGAGAAAGGGAGGCTAGCTGGATAGCTTATAAAGACCACTGGATAGAGCTATGAGCCCAGCTGTGACCCAGCTCCAAGATGCACAAGTGTGGAATCTTCTCTCCAGTATCTGGGGGTGGAAAAGTCTGTGCCTTTTACTTGCTCTGGTTTGAGGCAAGTCACATCTCCCCTTTGAGCTGCAGTTTTCTCATCTGCAAAGGGGGAGAAAAAGGACAAGTCTGGAGGGTTGTTGCAAGGATTAAATAAAAGTCATGGACACCAAGCAGCTAGTGCAGGGCCTGACACACAGAAGTGGTTCAATCCATGTTCATTCTCTTGCCACTCCCCCTTTGACAGACCTGAGCCAATGTTGCTTTGTGTGCTACACATTCTCTGTGCCCTGGAGCTCAGTCGTGTCCGATCCCGTGGACTACAGCCCATCAGGCTCCTCTGTCCCTGGGACTTTTCCAGCAAGAATACTGGAGTGGGTTGCCATTTCCTCCTCCAGGAGATCTTCTCAACCCAGGGATCCAACCTTCATCTCCCGCTCTGCAGGCGGATTCTTTACAGCTGAGCCACTGGCAAAGTCCTCAAGCTAATGTTACCTGGAGGGAAAGGGGCACGGGATTTGGTACCTCCTACTGATGCGTGCTACGATTCACGGGGTCGCAAAGAGTCGGACACGACTGAGCGACTGAACTGAACTGATGACTGCTGTTAGACACAACTTTAAGTACAAGCAACTCTTGACACTCACATAGTTATGTTCCACTAAGTCGCTGCAGAAACTGAAATAGGGAATATTAAACCATTGCCCCTTGAGGAAATACAGAGGCAGGTTCCTGGGAGCCTCTGGCTGCATTTTTGTCAACCAATCAATACATAACCTTGTTTTAAGTGTGTTTCTGTTTAAAAACGCCTTATGTAATATATGTTGTTGATTCACTAACATGAACTCATGACAAACAGCACTATAACTTAAGCCTGAATGAAGCTTATCAAACACACTCCCCCAACTGCCTCCAGTCTCTAACGCCCATCACAGCCTTGGTGCACTTGGGAACGTAAGACAGCACTTTAGTGCCATGCTTCGGAGTTATTGAGTTATTTTAAAACAGCCCATTCACCAACAAAAAGCTCCAAAAGTGAGGAAAAAAAGTGGCGCTGAAAAGATCATGAAAAGTTGATCGTATGGGAGCTGAAACAAGAAGGCTGGTTCCACATCTGTTGTGTATCAGACAATCTAAATGTTTGCTACCCTGGGCCTCTGTAAGTCCACAAATGACAATGAAAATACCTCAAGTGTTGATTGGGGGCGGGGGTTGCAAGTAAATTAGAGGTGAATTTGCAAATACAGAAGCCATGAAGATGAGAATCAACTGTGTCTTTTTTTTCTGAATATAGTTGATTTACAATGTGGTGCTGATCTCTATTGCAAATCTTTTCTCTGATTATAAAACTAAACAGTAAGCAAATAGAGCTATACAGTGTCATAATTAAAGTCCCCCCCGCCCAGCCTACATGTAAACACAGTTAGGATTGCTGTAGTGGTCTACAGATTTTTGCTATACATGTAATGCCTGTGAGCATGTGTAGGACTGCATGTGCCCAGGTCCGTGTCTCTGTGTGTGTGGGGTCTCCTTCTTCCTTTTTTTTTTTTTAATCACTCAACAACATCTCTTGGACAGTGTAAAAATTTTTAACTCCTGATATTATTCTTTAGGGTATGAATAGAAGTGGGTGGCATACCCTGCAGTCAGGATCACAAAGTCCTGGTTGACCTCTCAGCCACATCAGTTTGGAGAAACACATCCAGAAAGAGCAATGACTTGCCAAAGAAATATAACTAACAGTCTGCAGGAGTGTTGTGCCCAGTATCTTAGTGGAGATGGGGGTAAATTCAGAAGAACAACAACTCGAAGGGCAAAAAGATTGAAAGCTGGAAAGAATTGTGATGGGTTTAAGAGACTGCAACTTTCAGCCAGAGAAAACCATGTTCTATACTCTTTAGAAGAGATTGGTGCTAGGTTAAGAGGAACTTAGCTACTGAAAAGATTTAGACAATAGCATAAAATAGTACCAAAGCCTCTTCTAAAACAGCTATAGAATAGCATGGGGTAGACTAAGCTGCTACAACAGAGTCCCAAATAAAAGTCTTCTAGAAATAGGAAGTTTCTCACTCTCCAGTCCACATCGGTGGGTGATCCACTCCATGCAGTCATTCAGGAACCCAGGTTCCTTCCTCATCTTTGCTCTGTCAGCATCACTGAAGCATTACTGAAGCTGGGTTCCGTATACATCTGTGTTTCAACATGAAAAGTCAAAGTGTTAGTTGCTCAGTCATGTTTGACTGTTTGCAACCCCATGGAGCCCACCAGTCTCCTCTGTCCATGGGGTTCTCCAGACAAGAATACTGGAGTGGGTTGCCATTTCCTTCTCTGGGGGATTTCCTCGACCCAGGGATCGAACCCAGGTCTCCTGCATTACAGACAGATTCTTTACCATCTGAGACACCATGAGGGAAGAGGAAATGGAACATAGAAGAGCACGTGCCTTAGGACTATTTCTATTACATTTATTACAAAGGATTTAGTCACAAAACCACACTCAGCTGCAAGAGCAGCTGGAAAATGTGATACCTAGCAGACTCATCCTTTCTCCAGCTACTATATTGCTATAGAAGAGGAGGATGGATTACATGTTGAATAAATGAAGCCCACTGCTTCATCCATCATCAAGCCTTTTTTCATTTCAAATGCTTCAATAATTTAGACCCTGCCCTCTTTGTAAAAAAATGAAGGTGCATATCAGTGTATCATTTGGGATTCTTTTGTTTAGCAAGAGAAAGCACAGTGCTATTAAACCTGCTTAAGCAATAAAACAGACCATCTCATATATCCAAAAGTCTAGACTCTCCATCAGTGCACCAGCTCCTCTTCCCCAGGATTCTCCCTGCCTCTGTCATGTATTGGCTGCATTCTCAGACTGGGAGCAATTCGAAGTATCACCACCAAACACATACAAGTATAACCAGCAAAAAGGGCAGACTGGTTTTGATAGGGAAGAGGCCCTTTGCAGAAGCTGTCTCCTTGCCACAAGATTCCCCTCTGGTATTTAAGGCCAGACCTGCATCATATGTCCAAACCTAAGCCATCACTGGCAAGAGGAATGTAATCATCATGATGGATTTGGACTGAACAGGACTTATTCCTAGAGCTGGACTGGGGTCAGCAGACCCTTAGTCACATGGGAAAGGCAGAGGTTGGGGGGCACCTGAACAAAATCAGGGCTCTGACTGCAAGGAAAACTCCATGAATAGTTGTTACACAGGCTACCAACTTATTTCTGGCAATGATGGTGACAAGAAACCAGGTAATGATGTGATGGAGGACGCATAAATAGCAGAGGGGTAAACATCAAGCTTTTTCTTAAACTGTGCTTCGATAAAAGTTTAACTCCGGTGAAGACGTTGCTGGAGGAGCCAGAAACTGGAGGGAGCCACCTTCTTGCTTCCTTCTTTCTCACTCCATAGTCAATCCATTACAAACTTTTAGAGTGTCTATACGTTCAGTATCCTGCCTTTCTCTCCTTACCCACTGTCATGGTGCCAGCTCAGGTCTCACCACCTGCAGGCACTGTGACAACATTAATCTACTGGTGCTCAGTCTCTCTTCTTGAAATCCACATCTTTGCTACTGTTATTGAGCTACACACCTTCACTGTCCACAGAGCACTGCACATATGCGGACAAATCAGAAAGTCCGTTTTCATCTTGCCCATGGGCTAATAAGCAAGAGAAGGAAGAGGTGTTGTCCGGGAGTGGGTAATGCAAGTAAGAGGTCCGGGATAGAGACTATCCAAGAAGCGAGCCCAGGAATGTGGTCTCGATATAGTGGGTGACACGGAGGGATGGGTGCTGGAGGGAGGGGGCCGGGGGTGTCTGGACTTCCTGAAACCCACATCAGACCAGGTCAGTCCCCTGCTTGAAAGCTCAATGCTTTCAGGAAATCTTTCAGCAAGACCCTCAACGCCCTCCCCTTTTCCACCCCAACCCCAACAGTAGAGAACCAGTCACACTTCCCCAAAATTTTTCTCCCCTTTCACACCTCCATGCTCCTGCACATGCTGCCTCCTCTGCCAGAAATCCCTTATCCCCTCTCCATCTGGCATGCAGACCAGGTCTCCTATTACTCTTTCTCCCTCTCCATAATACAGCACTCATACTATAGCACTCCAGAAATGCTTGCTAAGTGGAGACGACTCCTCGGGTCAGATATTAGGGCCAGGACTTTCCAACTTCTGCCATTAGCACTGCTTAAGAAAGTGAAGAGGAAATGGGACCCCAGGGCTTAGAAGTGTGAGGATCTTGAACTTGCTGTAAGCAAGCAGGGTATTTCTCGAATTTTATCTTTACATTTTATGCAAAAGTTGTATTCTACACAGATTAAACAACATACTTGTATTTGTTTTATTTTATTAAAAAAAATTTTTTTAAGATATTTTCATGAGGACCATTTTTAAAGTCTTTATTGAATTTGTTACAATATTGCTTCTGTCGTATGTTTTGGTTTTTTGGCCTGAAGGCATGTGGGATCTTAGCTCCCTGACCAGGAATTGAACCTGCATCCCCTGCACTGGAAGATGAAGTCTTAACCACTGGACCACCAGGGAAATCCCTTGTATTTGTTTTAATACAAAATATTATTCTTCACCAATCTTCACACTGATGATCCAAAAAGATCCTGTATTCCTTTTTCTCTCAAATTAGTGGACCCACTTCTACCGCCTCCCCCTCGCCCCACCTCCGCAGCAGGGACGCCAAGCGAGACCTGGATGTGGTTCCAAGTGCAGACCTTGAAGGAACAGCTGGCTTTCGCACCCCTGGGAGCTGGAAAATGGTGGGGGTGGGGAGGGGTTTCGCAGGCTGGAGTCCCGGCCCTGCCCCTTCTCTCCCCCGCCCGCCGCGAGGGCGGAGTCACTGGGTCCCCGCCCGCGGGGGCGGGGAGGGAGCCGAGGCCGCCGGCAGCTTTGGCTCGGCTGGTTCCGGGTTGAGAGGCTGCGCTGGGACCGAAGCAGTGGCCTCTGAGCCAGCGAGGGTAAGAGGCCGCGCGGGGACGGGTCTTGGCGCCCGGGATCGAGCAGCTGAGCTTGCTCACACCCCTCCTCTCCTCTGCCAGACACAGCCGAGGGGTGGCTCTTCCCCCTCCCCGAGAATTCCCCATCCCCAGCTTCTCCCCCTCCCCCCACCGCACCCATC
>SJYC01091997.1:0-29023 GCA_006408675.1 Madoqua kirkii | reverse complement strand
GCCGGGGGCGGGGGGGGGCGGGGGGCGGGGTCGGGGCTGGACCGCTCGGGCAGGGCCCAGTCAGAATTGCCATAGGGCGGGGCCGCCGGCAGGGTCAGGGCCCTATCAGAATTTGGACGGGGCGGGGCCGCGGCCAGGAGGCGGGGTTGAGGGTGGGGTCTTGAGCCGGGTTCGCCAGGCTGGTCCTCAGAACTGAAGCGAGGGGGTGGGTCGATGGCTGGGGAGAGAGCCCCACTGGAGTACGACGGCGGGGATAAATAGGATCAGAGCTGTACTGGCTGGGGCAAGGTTAGGGACGCGGCCGAATCAGAGCTGGGCAAGGGCAGGGCCACTGTGGGAGGTCCTACAGTGGGACTTGCAGACAGGGCCCACGTAAGAATGGTTCAGGACTGAGCTGGGGACAAAGACACAGGCGCGGGATGGGAACAAAGTCAGGACTGGACAGGGGTTGGGGCCGCCGTCTGAGGATGAGTCTGGACTAGACATTGTAGCTGAGCCTCAGGTTTTGGGGCATGATGTCTTTGGGGGTCCGATCAGATATGCATCAAGACCTGGGGATCAGTACCTAGGCTAGATCACTCTGGGCAGGTCAGGGTTAAATCTAAATGAGGGTCAGCAAACTGCTGAGAGTGGATTTGGGTGCCTGGGGCTAGGGCACGGTGTGTGAGGGTCTAAGGCCGGAATCAAGTTCAGATACTGTAAAAATCATTCTGAGTTGAAGTCAGAGCAGAGGCTAATTGAGAGTGAGGACAGGACTTATAGACTCAAGATTTGGGTAATAAGACCCTGAGGTGAGGTGATTCAAAAAAAGAGAGAGAGTGGACCTCTAGGAGTTTCCAGGGACTTTTAGTGACCTCTAGCTCTGTCCCCCACATCAGGACCCTGAGGACTATGTGAAACAGTATCTGCAGGGTAGCCTGATCATAGTCACCCTAGGACTGTAATTGACCTCCCTGCAGCCTTCCCATCGTCACTGACCAACTCCTGTTCAACTCTCAAAGCCCTGCTCAAATGCCCTCTCTGTGTAAGCCTTCTCTAAACTCCAAAACGATAGCATTAGCACTGCAGTCTTTGTTAATAAGTATAATATTTTTAAAAAATGTTCCAGGAACTTCTTTGATGATCCAGTGGCTAAGACTCCACACTTCCAAAGCAGGGCACTGGGGTTGATCCCTGGACAGGGAACTAGAGCCCACATGCTGCAACCAAGAGTTTGCATTGCCTCAACTAAAGATCCCGCATCCCATAACTAAGACCCTGCATAACCAAATAAATAAATAAAAATAAGTATTAAAGTAGTGTTCCACGATTAGCTATAATTAGGAAATAAAGTACATTCTCTATACCCTCCTTGGAGAATTCCCAGTGTACATTTGCATATTAAAGGCTTGTAGAAATCTTGTAGCAAAGAAACCCATCTTGCTGTGTTTAATAAAATGATTCCCAAGCTTTTGTGGGCCTGGAATCTCTTTCTCAAGCTAAACCATTTAAATCTAGCAAACCTGTGTCTTTGGCCTCAGGATACCAGACTAGCACACAGTCACCAAGAGAAGGGACAGTCTCTTAGTCATCGTATCTGTGGACCTAAAGCCTGGCCCAAGGCCTGGCCCACAGACACATCAGTAAAGGTTGAATGAATGACCAGCCCTGACCTAAGTTGGCCCAAACTGTAGAGCCTTTGGAAGAAGAAGGTTTTTGACTCCTTAAGCAGGACCTTAATGACTATTTTCCCTGTTGTAGGGGGTCACCCTCCTTATACATGAGTTTCTGTGAGCCAACCTGCATCAGCAGATACCCTGGCCCTAGGAGAAAGGACCCTGTGTTCACCTCATCTGCTCCTTGTTCCTTTAATCCCCAAACCACCGTTGACTCCCTTTCAGTTTGGCTGTTTGGGGATGGAGAGCAAGGGCTGGGGGTTCTGGGAGCTGGCACAAGGATGGCATTGGCCCTCTACTCCCAGAGCCCCTTGTGCCAGGCTCTGGTGTCTCCATCTCCCTGTCTATGAAGTCACATAAACAGGCAGAAGGAGAGAAGCTTGGACAGGACTGGGTGCGCAGGTAGTAAGAGATTGGAGGGACTCTGTCTGAAACCATCTGTTCATCCTCTTCATTATGTGGATGTGGAGACAGGTCCAGAGAGGTGATGTGACATACCCAAAGTCACACTACCAGACAATGAGAGAGCTGGCCTAGAAAGCTCAGCCTGACCCCAGCCGGATCCCGTCCCTGCCGCTCAGCCCCTCCTCGCCCTGTCTGACTCGCTAGCTAGGGAAGAACTCTGCCTTCCAATATTTGAATCCCCTGTCTGAAAGCCAGCAAATCCAAATCATGGTATTGTGGGGTTTTGTCGTCTGTTCCATGACATGGGGCAGGCAGGAGAAAGTGAGCTTATGTTTTCTCCAAATGTTTATTTATTTATATTATTATAAATCTTTTAAAATATAAATTTATTTATTTTAATTGGAGGCTAATTACAATATTGTATTGGTTTTGCCATACATCAACATGAATCCGCCATGGGTGTACATGTGTTCCCCATCCTGAACCCCCCTCCCACCCCCCTCCACTTACCATCCCTTTGGGTCATCCCAGTGCACCAGCCCCAAGCATCCTGTATCCTGCATTGAACGTGGACTGGCGATTCATTTCATATATGAGCATTATACATGTTTCAATGCCAATCTCCCAAATCATCCCACCCTCTCCCTCTCCCACAGAGTCCAAATGTTTATTGAAACACTGTTGTTCTTGGGTGAAAAGAAAAATAAGACTGCTACTCACTCACCCTCTAGTGTAGTGTCCTGGGGTCGGTCACATTTAGGTTCTAAACCTTCCTTCAGCCCTGTCTGTCTCATCAGCACATCTCTTCACGGAAGCCTCCAGGCTCTCGCCTGTAAACTGGCAACAGAATGATTCTTTTCTACCAGGATTTTCATGAGGCTGACCTGAAATGAATCTGTTATTGAGATGCTTGGCACAGGTTAGGGGCTGGGTCAGCACGCGCTCCCATCCTTTCTCCTACGTATGAGACCTCAAGTGCCTAGCTGGGCGATTGCCCAGACCTGCCTCTCACCTGAGAAGGAGGCCTTGTTTTGGTACCTCCTTTGGGCTTGGCAAGAAAGTGGCAGAGAAATATCCTCCCCTCCGGAGAAGTAAGCTGCTGG
Organism: Madoqua kirkii; assembly: GCA_006408675.1. NCBI lineage: Eukaryota > Metazoa > Chordata > Mammalia > Artiodactyla > Bovidae > Madoqua > Madoqua kirkii. Next base: position 25,860 of record SJYC01091997.1, on the reverse strand, counting down.
GTGAGGCTCAAGCTACTCCCCACCCCCATGACTCCCGCTCTGTTCCTGGGGAAGTGGGGCTCATTAGCTATTTATGCACTGGAAATGAGACTGGGCTTGCCTGTCACACCCCCTCCTCTCCCAGCAGCTGGTGGCTTGTCCCCAGGGCTCCTGAGGCCTGGGCTGGGCCCCTCTCCTGGAGAATAACAGACTCCGAGCCAGCAGGGCCTTGGAGATCATCTGGTACAAACTTCCTTTGACAGATGGGGAAATGGCAGAGCAGGGAAGAGAGGATCCTCCCCTTTCCCAAGGCCTTGAGGCCAGAAGAGGCTACTCCTGGCTCAGCGGGAGACTCCTCACAGCCCCCTCTCCTCCTAACAGTTAGCCTGGAGCTGTTTTCATTTATTATAAATCCTAAACGCAGCAGAGCAGAGAGGTAAAGGGCTCTGGCTTTGTACTCAAGCAGCTCCAAGTCTGCAGTACCATTTCTGGCTGTGTGACCTTAGGAAAGTTCCTTATCATCTCTGAGCTCAGAAACCTCCTTCACAGGAGAATAATGGTGTTGAATTCAATAAGATGACATTGGCCAGAAGTTGGTACTGCAGTTGACACATAGTAAACACTCAGTAAATGACAGTTCTAGTATGTTACATCATACTTGGCACTATTAACATTTGGGGCCAGATAAGTCTGTTATGCAGTGCTTCCCAGGTGGCACAGTGGTAAAGAATCGCCTGCTGATGTAGGATGATACAGGAGATGCAAGTTGGATTCCTGGGAAGATCCCCTGAAGAAGGAAATGGCAACCCACCCCAGTGTTCTTGCTGGGAGATCCCATGGACAGAGGAGCCTGGCAGACTACAGTCCATGGTATTACAAAGAGCTGGACACAACTGAGTGAGCATACACACACACAAATCTCTGTTATGCAAGGCAATCCTGTGCACTGTGGGCTGTTTAGTAGCATCCCTGGCCTCCACCCACTGGATGCTAGTAGCATGGCCCACCCCGAGCTCTGACAGCCAAAAATGCCTTCAGGCTTCATCAAATGTCCCCTAGGGTCAAAATCACAACAGGCTGAGAACCCAGGTGAGGAGAAGTACTCAGCTTTCCAGGCTCAACTCAAATAGCCCCTCCTCCGTGAAGCTTTCCCTGACCTGTAAGTAGAATGGCTTTGTACCCTAGATTCCAATACTGGGGTCAGATCCTGGCATCATCACCGATAAACTGTGTGTCCTTGATCCAATCACCTCACTTCTCTAAGCCTCCACCTGCTAACATGGAGATAATATGACCATCACAGCAAGGATGTCGTAAGAGGGAGGTTGTATCAAAAGTGCCTGACACTGTTCTTGGCACACAGTTAGTGGTAGCAATTTTTAAATATCTTTATTTTTTCTGAGTATAAAATTAACATAAGAAACAGAGCTATATAATGTAAAAGTTAAAATCCCCCCATAGTCCCACTCCATGGAAAAATAGGATTTTTTTCTTAAAGATTTGTTTACAGTTCTACAGAAATTTTGTCATGTAAACAGTGTGTGTGTGTGTTGCACATGTGCACCTTCCCTTTTTTTTCACTGCTGAGCACTGGACCACAGAGCAAAGTGGAGGGAAGGAGCCACCATCTCAGAAGGGTTTGCAGCTTCTCGGTCAGTATTACTGAGTCCTAGTCCACTGCCCAAGAATGTGCTAAGCACTTTTCGTGTACTGACTCATTTAATTTTTTTTTTCATCTAATGTTTTTCATAACACCCTGTTAAGTGGGTACTGTAATTTACTCTTTTTACAGATAAGGAAACAGAGGCTCAGAGGAATTCAGTGACTTGTTTGGTCACCCAGTTGATAAACAGCAGGGACAGGATTTGAAGCCTGGCTGAGTGGACCATGCATAGCCTCTGAGCTGCCTCTCAGGGCCGGGTGGCTGTCTCCCCCGCACCCTGCCTGTCTTTGTAGTTCAAGTGTACTGGGTCAGGCTCCGGACACTGTCTGCCCATGCCAGCTGATGCTCCAAGGGCAGGTGCTGAATGTCATCTTACTCAGGGATAGCATCCGGCTCTCTGGCCATCTCAGCTTCCTAACCTCCAGGCAAGAGGTTGGATACAGTCCCAGCCACCCCCTTCAGGTCTCATGTGACCGCTGGAGCCTTTCCCAAGGCCTCCTTCATGCTAAGGGAGACAGCAGTGGATCAGCCTTGGATGACAGCCCCGAGGAGTTGGGCATGGGGCTCCAAAGACCCCTGAGGCAGCCACACGGGGAAAAAACAGAGCTGAGGGACTGGATTCAAATTGTGACTCTGGCTTCTTCCAGCTGAGCAGAAGGTGCTGCCTTCTCTGCACCTTCTCCCAACCTGGGAAGTGGAAATCAAAACAAAATGTAAAGAGGGAAAGTGAGTTGCTGCCTATCCAGAGACAACTGGTGTGAAGGTGCTTTGTTTGCTACTGTGGACAGCTGGGCTGTCTGTGTCTGGGGGAAGTGGCCTCTGCTGTTACTTTTTGCAAGAGAGGGCAGGACTTGTGTGCACAAAGCAGGCTCCACAGGGGCAAGGCTGCCAGTGAGTCAGACCCACGGCCCAGTTGGCATCTCTACTTCCCTCTTCACGGGTGTGTGTAGGCAGTCAGGAAAAGACCAGCTCATCCAGAGCACCTTGGCTGAGCACAGGTCATGGGGCTGAAACTCAGAATGAAAGCTTGGGACCCCAGAACGTTTATTTTCTAGAGAGGAAAGGATCAGGTAGGAAGTGACAACAGAAAAAATAACAACGCTATAAAACACGAGCCAGAGTGTATTGGACCATTGTTATGTGCCAGGTGCTGTTACAGGCCTTGAATCCCTACAGAAGCCCTTTTTCTTTTCCCCACTCCCCGACTGGGACTAGGATCAGCCCATTTCACAGATGAAGATGATGAGGCTGAGAGGTTCAGTAACTTGCCCAAGATCACGCTACAAGTAGGAGGCATAGCTGGGTCAAACTCTGGTCTGTCTGACTCAGAACTCGTCCCCCTCACCAACACCACCCTAACTGCCTCAGGGAACATCCAAATGAGACCTCAGAAACCATCCACTTCCATCCTCTCCTCACCGTGCAAATGGGGAAACTGACTTGCCCAAGTTTGGTCCAGAGCCCAGCTCCCTGGAATCTCAGTCCAGTGCTGGTTTCACAGCATCGTTTACTTTCTGGACCTTGAATCCTGTTTGTACACGGAGGTGGTTGTCAAGGATGTGGAGATGGTGTCCTTCTTGGTTTCAGAGATTTAGTCAATAATTTACTCAGTTGACACTCCTCCGCTGGCTAGCTGAGGGCCAGGAGAGAGCAAGACAAGCTTGGCCCTGTTGTTCTTGGGAGACAGGCCCATAAGCTGCCGGGTCATGTCCTAGGCTCCTGTGGCCACAACTGAGGGTTGGCCAGGTTCCCCAGCTGCCAACTGGGTCTTGAGAGCAGAGAGAGGAGACGTGACAGAGGGAAGAGCAACATGCATGGCACCATGTGCAGAGTGCTGGGGGCAGATGCCCGATCTCCTTTCACCCTCACAGCAGCCCTAGGAGACAGGTCTCATTCCCCCATTTTTCACATGAGGAAACTGAGGCTCAGAAGTGTGCCTAAGGCCACACAACCAGTACACGTTGCTGAAGCCAGAACTTGGACTCAGATGGTGACCTGAGTCAGCCAGGGACAGGCATGAAGGTGAGCCGGTGGTTCATCGTGACTGGAGGGCAAAGGGTGGGAAAGGGGCTTGAATGCACCACTCCTGCCCAAGGAGCGTGGACTTGACCCTGGAGATGTGGGGGAACTAGAAACAGACTAGAGCAGACAAGGCTGGCCTGGTCAGTGTACCTTAAGGGGCAGTGGGTGGGTGGGCCTGGTGGGCAGCCTGGAAGAGGGGGCACAATCATGCGGTGCTGCCCTGCCAGAGACCCTGAGGGCAGGGCAGGCTCAGAGGCTGAGAAGATGCTTCAGGGTTCAGGTCTGACAGAAGAAACAGGAACATCAGGGGTCTGTGAGTAGAAGAGAGACCTGGGGGAAGGGAGAGAAGAGGCAAGTTCAGTGTGCCCTGTGAAGATCTGGGGCAGCTTTGGGCCAGAGGAGGGAAGAGAAGGCAGTACTGGGTGCGGAGGAGGGAAGGAGCCTTGAGCACCCAGGGGTCTTGAGTACCTATCGTGAGCCACGCCACACTGGGCCCTTTCAAGGGTCTCATCTCATTTTATCCTCATCACATCCTCCGCCAAGTGGCTCTGGTCCTCGTTTTATAGATAAGGCTCTGAAAGGGGCAGATGTGATCTACCCAAGGGCATGCAGCCAGGATTTGAAACCAGGTTTTTCTGCCACCTGAGTTCATGCTGTTACCACGGGGGCCAGAACGGTGACACAGGTGAGAGGATCCCTGAAGCGGCGGAGATGGATTCTGGCAGCAGCTTTATCCTCCAGGCTGGAGGAGGGATGGCCTGGCAAGAAGGGAGGTCTGGCCTTGGGGGCCTGTGAGCCCTGGCTCGCTGTCCTCCCCCTCAGCTGCTGCCCCAGGCCTGGCCTCTCTATGCATGTGGGAGCCTCAGAGTCTCTCAACTGACATATTTGCATAATTGTGTGCTTAGGTCTTTACCAGCCCTGACTCTGCTCCCCTCCAGCCGCTCTGCCCTCAGGAGGGCATCCCCCACCCCCTAGCCCCCATTCCCATTCCTGCTCTGCCCCAGCATTGATGGGGCCAGCAGAATCCAGCTACCCGCCCCCTCCCGACTGACCTCCAAGGCCAACTCCACCCCACGCCCTGCTGCCCTCAGCCCAGCTAGCCCCACTGGCCTTTCCAGCTTGAGACTCCACCCAGATACCTGGCTCAGCCACCCCCAACTGCCCCTCACTTCCTGCACATACCTGTGCCCCTACCCAACCAGTTCTCTCCATCTGAAATGCTCTGGCCCCACCCTGGAGACTAGAAGAGACCCTGCCCAGCCAGCCAGCCATCTTCCCAGATCTTTCCGGCAGAAATAAACTCTCTCTAAGAAACTTCCTATTTCACATACAATTATAATTACTGTGATGATAATGACAACTAGAGTGACTGAGCACTTCCTGGGCCTCCAGATAGGTCCTGCATTAAGTCACCTAATCCTCACAACAACCACAGAGCCGGGGCTGTCATTAGCTGTACTTTATAGATTTGGCAACTGAGGTGGGAGGGAGTCCCACACACAGCCGGGCTCCTAGGTGTTCCCTCCACCTTTATCCTGTTCTCCCTTGCAGTCTACCTGTTTCTATTTCCACCTCTCCTACTCACTGCAAACTTTCAAGGCAAGGGCTGTCTGCAGCCCCCCCAACCCCCTGGAGTGACTGGCCCAAAGCCTGACCGTGGGTGCCCAGACGTGACTGCTGTATTTGTGACAGGGGGACCGAGTGGTTTCCAGCATGGATTTTGGAGTCACTCAGATCCCCACTGCTGATTCTTACAGGCTCTGTCCCCTGTGGCATACTGCCTGACCTCTCTGAGACTCTCTTTCCCCCTCTGAGAGACTGAGGTGACAAAGGCACTAATCTTGTGAGGTTGTTGTGTGAACTAAGTGACACATTGCCTGTGAAATTACAACCTAGGCCACACCACCTCCAGACCGGGTTCTGAGCCTCCAGGAGGGTCAGCGTCCTTCCGCACGTTAGCTCTACCACTGAGGAGTTCATCAACAGCTTCGTTTCCTGTCTGACATCTGCTGGGAGAAGATTTCCCAGTTGGTTCTCTGTCAAGCTGTGTGGCCATGGGCCACTCAGTCCCTTTTTCTTGGACCTCAGTTCCTTGTTCTAGAAATCCAGATGATTGGACTAGATGGTCCCTGCGGCCCCTTCCCATTCTGGCCATCTGAGGAGGAAGGAGGGTCCTGACACAGCAAACCATAGGGACATGGAGAAGTGACCCAGGAACCTCACCTGGGACATGGTGGCCTCCCTGTCTCCAAAGCACTCAGTGTATGCCAGACTCTCCACTGTAAGGCTAAACAACACTTCTTACCATTATCTCATTTCACCCTTCCAACCCTAGGAGATATTGTTATCCCCATTTCTCAGATGAGGGACTGGGGCCCAGAGAGGTTAGGGTACCTGCCCAAGATCACACAGCTAATGGATGACAAAGCCAGTCTCCTAACCCAAGGGGTCAGGTCTGATCCCAGGCATGGAAGGAAGGAAGGCAGGGTGAGTAACAAAGCCCAGGCTGCTTCCTAGTCCTGCTTGTGGGTTCTACGTTTTGTTTTTCCTAACTTAGCTATTCCCTCAGGATCTGTAGCCCACCTGAGGAGAGCTGCCTGCCTGGGGACTCTGCCCATCCTTTCAGACGTGAGCCCTGACCCAGCCTAGCCTCTCCCCAGGGCAGATTCCCGATGTAAACTCTGTGCCTGGCACTCTCCTAGGTACTGAGGGTGTGAAAATCTCTCACAGTCCCTGGCCCAAGAGCCTATACCTCATGAGGAAGACTGACAGGTAACCTTGCTGTTAAGATGCAGCCTGTGCCAGATAGTGTGAGGGAAGGCTCTGTACACAGGGGATTGTCTGACGACAGAATGGAGTTGAGATATGGATTCTCAGTGGAGGTGATGTCTGATCTAGGTCTTTCGAGATAAGCACTCACCCCGCTCCAGTACTCTTGCCTGGAAAATCCCATGGATGGAGGAGCCTGGTGGGCTGCAGTTCATGGCATGGCTAAGAGTCAGACACGACTGAAGTGACGCAGCAGCAGCAGCAGCAGCAGCAACTAGAGAAAACCATGTAGCTGAGCCTTCCAGACAGAGGGAAAAGCATGTGTAAAGGCCTGGTGGAGGGTACTGCAAGTTGCTTCATGCATCTAGAGCAGCACTGTCCAGTAGAACTTTCTGGAATAATGGAAGTGTTCTGCATCTGCATCATCTGATACCATAGCCACCAGTCACCTGTGGCTGTTGAGCACTTGAAATGTTCACTCTAGTATAGCTGCTGTTTTTCAGTTGCTCAGTTGTGTCCAACTCTTTGCGACCTCATGGACTGCAGCACTCTAGGCTTCCCTGTCCATCACCAACTCCCAGAGCTTGCTCAAAATCATGTCCATTGAGTTAGTGATGCCATCCAACCATCTCATCTTCTCCTGCCTTCTCCTCCTGCCTTCAGTCTTGCCAGGCAGCAGGATCTTTTCCAATGAATTGGCACTTCACATCAGGTGGCCCAAGGATTGGAGTGTCGGCATCAGTCCTTCCAATGAATATTCAAGGTTGATTTCCTTTAGGATTGACTGATTTGATCTCCTTGCTGTCCAAGGGACTCTCAAGAGTCTTCTCCAGCATCACAGTTCAAAAGCATCAATTCTTTGGCATTCAGCCTTATTTATGGTCCAACTCAGTACAGCTTAGGAACTGAATTTCAATTTTATTTTATTTCCTTTGAATTTAAATAACCATGTGTGACTAGCAGCTACTGCATTGAATGTTAGATCTGGATGAAGAGAAAAGGCTGGAGAAGAACTCTGGGGTCAATGCTGAAGGGCCTTGAATGCCTCGCTCAGGCTTGGTGCCCTTTTCTCCAGTGTATGTGTGTTCTCAGTCACTCAGCCATGTCCAGCTCTTTACAACTCCATGGACTATAGCCAGGCTCCTCTGTCCATGGAGTTTTACAGGCAAGAATACTGGAGTGGTTGCCATTTCCTACTCCAGGAGATCTTCCCGACCCAGGGATTGAACCAGTGTCTCCTATAGCTCCTGCATTGGCAGAAGGATTTTTTTTACCACTGAGCCAACTGGAATGCCCTCTGCTCCCCAGACAATGTGGAAATCCTGCAGAGGGACCTGGGGAGGAGATGCAGGAACCATCCATCCTGGAGAACCATCATCCCAGCTGCTCTATGGGGCAGGTAGGAGCCTGGAGCCACAGTCCAGAAAAGAAGTGATAAAAACTGAACCGGGGCGGTGGGTATAGAGAGGACGGGACAGATTCCAGGGCAAGCCTGATGACTAATTGGATTGGTGACTGGACCATGTCAAGGGTGACTTGTAAATTTCTGGCCTGGGTAGCAGCAGGGGTAGGGGGTGTGCCCTGCACAGAGACGGGGAACATGAGAGGAAGGGCAGTTTGGGAGTGCTATATCACTATTCACTGTGATGTAAATGTCTCTGTCCCTGTCTCCCATCCTACTCACCCAGCCCATCTACACACTTCCTGAGGCTTCATGGGTTGGGACTCGCCCCCATCCTCTCCCTGTCACTGACACAGCAGCATGTGGGGCCCAAGGAGGCCTCATTCAGCACATGTTTGCAGATGGACGAATGAGTGCCCCATTGCTCCTGGGATCTGTTGTTCCCTGACCCTGAAAGCAGGGAGGAATTTGGCCATGTCCCTGGGGCGCCCTGAGCAATGTGAAGAACGTGGCCTCCAGTGCAGTTTTCTCAGAGAATCTGAAGAACTGCCTGAGTGGTTGGGTCTATGAGGGCCACCAAGGGAGAGAGTTGTAGCATTTGGTTCATCTGCTCAAACTCTGCATCTCAGGCAGATTGTCCCAAGCTGGACAGACCCGAGGCCGTCAGGGAAGAGCGGTCATTCTGTATCCGTAGGTGAACGTGATCTGTCTATTCCAGTGGCTCAGATGCATGAGAATCTATTAGGAATGACTCCCAACTGTTAGTAATAGAGAGCTGCCCAAAGTACCTGAAATTAGATGAGGGTGTATTTCTCTTCCATGTAAAACAGGTTTATAGGAAAGGAGCCCAGGCAATGGTCTACCAGGGCCAACTTGCCCCAGTTCCTGAGAACTAAATGTGCAAATCTTGTCTCTGCTCTGTGTCTGATTACCTCACTTGGAGAGCTTGAAATTGGCTTTGAGGGAGCCTTTACACCATGGAAATTGGCCAGCACTATAAACTGAGGCTATTTATCTTTTTTTCCAGAGGGCAAGCTTCCTAGCACATCCCTGAGTGCAGTGATGGTGTGGCTACCCCATCAGGGACCCAGGCTGCTTCTTCCTTCTGTTTCACTGGTTTCGGCCTGTCATATCCATCTTTCTGGTTGCCTTGTGGCCTGAGATGGTACTAGAGTTCCAGTCATTATGTCTGTGCAGCTCTCTACTCCCATAAAACTAGCTATTCTGAGTTTTCTATCTAACTTGTGTTTTCAGGGCTGGGTCCTCTTCATCCTTCACCTGTCATCTGAGGTGTGCCCTCCATAGAGAAGGCTTCTCTGACACCCTACTAAATTCATCACCCCTCCTACGTGGCTTTATTTTCTCTAGAGCATAGACCATGTGTGCATGCTATGCTGCCTCAGTCGTGTCTGACTCTTTATGACCCTATGGCCCATAGCCTGCCAGGCATAGATCATATGGATAACTATCTGAAGGCTTCCCTGGTGGCTCAGTGGTAAAGAATCTGCCTACCAATGCAGGAGATGCAGGTTCAATTCCTGGGTCAGGAAGATCCCCTGGAGAAGAAAATGGCAACCCACTCCAGTATTCCTGCCTGGGAAAACCCATGGACAGAGGAGCTCGGAGGGCTACAGTCCATGGGGGTCACAAAAGAGTCAGACATGACTTAGTAACTAAACAACAATATTATCTGTCTTCCCCACTAGACTGGAAGATCCCTATCAGTAGGGACTATGTCTGTCTGGTTCTCTGCTGTGTTCCCAATGCCTCACACTGCCTGGTGCATCATAATTGCTCAATAAATATTTGTTGCGTGAATAAGGGATAGTAAGCACAGATCATTTTGTTTTCTACATGGTCATTGTGACCATTTTCTCACAGGCTATCTAGCCTGTAAAATTAGTTGGATTAGATGTTTTCAAGGGCTCTCCCTGCTCTGACAAAACAGGTGAACAGGAGGTGGGGGTGAACAGGTAAGTCAGCTCCCTGGCACCAGTCACACCCCAGGCTGACTAGAGAGCCCAGGCCAGAGGCTGTTTCCATGGAGATTCACTTCCAAAGAAAACTTCTTGGAGCCTCATTTCAATGCCAGGCCATTGATGGGTGCAGGGAAGATAGAAAATGGTAGGGTAGGCCTGCCCTGCATGGGGATGGAGGAAGGACAGCCAGAACAACCAGTTGTGATACCATGGACTAAATGTCCAGAAGTACTGGGAGCCAAGGCCTCCCAGATGGTGCTAGTGGTAAAGAACCTACCTGCCAATGCAGGTAGACATAAGAGCTACAGTTTCGACCCTTGGGTTGGGAAGATCCCCTGCAGGAGGGCATGGCAACCCACTTCAGTATTCTTGCCTGGAGAATCCCATAGGCAGAGGAGCCTGACAGGCTGCAGTCCATAGGGTCGCACAAGAGTAGGACATGACTGAAGTGACAGCACGCACACACTCACTGGGAGCCATCCATCTCCATGCCCCATTCATTCATTTGACAAATAATTGTTGAGGCCCTGCTGTATGTATGCTGGGCACTGTTCTAAGTGCTGGGGATAGAACAGTGAACATGTCATCAAGATTCTTGCCCTCCTAAAACTCACATTCCAGTGGAGGAGAGGAACAGTAAACACACTGTCAGATAAATAAGCAAGATCATGGAGACCATGAAACAGGATGTGATGGAGGGTGGAAGGGATGCCACTGAGAATGGGCTGGTGAGGCAAGACCTCTCAGAGGAGGCAGCATCTGAGTTGTTATGTTAATGCTATAGAGTAATGGGTTGGGGGAGGGGGGAGGGGGGGTTGTGGATCTGAGAGTGAAGTGCACCAGGCAAAGGAGGCAGCAAGTGCAGTCACAGGGCTGAAACAGCCCAGAGTGAGGAACAGGAAGAAGACCAGTTTGGCTGGCTGGGATTGATGGGGGAAGGATAGTGGAGACAGCGGTGGGATGAGCATGAAGTCACTGAGACACTTGCTTCAGGCACAAAGCTGAAGCAGATGCCCCAAAACTCAGTAATCAAGATGAACAATTCTTAATGAAATTTTAAAAAATCACAATTAATGCCCCCAAAACTGCATGATGAACAAAATATCAGATTTGTAAATAGAGACAAGATGACTAGCCATGTCTTACTGAGTTATATTGGAACCAGAGGCAAAGGAAAAATTAGTCATAATGATCCTGTGCTTTAAAATTTTGACATGTTGTCTGTCATGGATTGTTGTTGTTGTTCATCACTAAAGAAAATTCGTCACCTGGTGTCACGATCATGGTCTCCAGAACTAGACTTCCTGAGTTACGATTCTGGCACTACCCTTCCATGCTTAGCTGTAAGTCTGGGGGCCGGTTTCTTGGCCTCTCTGTACCAGTTTCTCCATCGGAAAATGGAGATAATAACAATGCCTACTTCAGGGTTATTGGGAGGATTAGATGACGCCATAGAAGCTAAGGTCTGAGGACAGTGCCTAGCCCACTGGAAGTGCTCAGAGGATGTGGGGAGTTTGTCACAGCCCTGGACAGTGGTAAGGCCTTGGTTCCTGCCAGGGGATTCTAAGCAAGGAGTCTTGCTTAGGGGGTCGGAAAGAAAGTGGAAGTGGATTGGAGACTGGGGGACCAGAAGCTCCTGGGATGGCCCGAGTGGAGGCTGTTGCAAAACTCCGGATGAGAGATGGGCACAGACTCTGGAGATACTTGGGAGACAGACTCTACAGGACTTCGTGGTTGTCGAACTGTGACGGGAGGAGGGTGCTGGGGCAGGGGAGGCACGGGGCCAGGACAGCTTCCAGCGCCCGCAGCTGTTAGCCCTGGTCTCTGCATCACCGTCACCGGGAAATACCGGGCTGGCTCTGGCCTGCTCCGCCATTCCTGTCTTGTCTGTGTTCCAGAGGGAGCTGAAGGAGCAGCTTCAGGCCCTTCAGGACAGTGAGCGGGAGCACACAGAAGCGCTGCAGCTGCTCAAGCGACAGCTGGCGGAGACCAAGGTGAGCCTGGCCTGGAGGTGGGGGCGGGGCTGCCGGAGGTGGGGGTGGAGCTTCGTGGAGGCGGGGCAGGTTGGGCACTCGAAGGGCAGGGAATCTAGCCTGCTGCGGGGGCGGGGCTTAGAGGGCTCAAGCTCCAGGTGAGATGGGTGGGGCGTGCAGACAAGGCGGAGGCTGGGGCTTCTGCGAAGGGGCAGGGACCTTCTCCGGAAGGAAAGGATTTGGGCTGGTGCTCTGGGTTAAGGATAGGATGCTCGCTCCCTGCTTTGGGTGACATTTGAGGTGAGATCAGGGACCCTCTAGGAAAACCTTGACGTCCTACGGGACTGGAAGAAGGTACCTAGTCTCTTTTTCCTCTCCTGTTATTAAACACACCCATCTTCAGAGTTAGCAATCCCTCCAATCTCTTGGAGAGAATGTTCCCTTCAAGTCCTCCTGATGATTTGTGGCTCAGCCCTGGTATAATCTCCTCTCCGAAACTCGGACCGTGAAGATACAAAGAGTAGGAGCAAACCCTGCAGGCTTTGAATAAGATGGTCTGAAAAGAAAAGTCTTTTTCCTTGACCCGAGAGGAAGGCTGTGGGGTCTGATCCAGGCACTCCGTGCTGTGTGACTTTGAGTAAACTGCATACTTTCCTGCACTCTTAATCCTCCCATCTGGGCAGCAGGGACTCTGCCAGGCTCTGTCCAGCCATGCTGTTCTGGATCCTAGCACACTTCCAAGGGGCTCCTCTCCAAGTCCTCCACAGATACCTCTCTAACTGAGCAAGGCTTGCTTTACTCTCTGCTGTCCTTCTGGGACCACGCACCAGGGACCGAGACCTGGCTGCTAAGCTCTTGGGTGGTTTCATTGTCCTGGGAGCTCAGTGGTAAAGAACCTGCTTGCCAGTGCAGGAGACAAAAGAGACGTGGGTTCAATCCCTGGGTTGGGAAGATCCCCTGGAGGAGGGCGAGGCAACCCACTCCTTGCCTAGAGAACCCCAGGGACAGAGGAGTCTGGCAGGCTACAGTCCATGGAGTCGCACAGAGTCGGACACGACTGAAGTGGCTTAGCACACACAGCACAGCACTCCATTTGCAGATGTCGCTGCCAGCAGCAGCTGGAGGCGAGCCTTAGGAATGTTCTGGGCCTCCAGAGGTCACTGGAGAGGCCACTGGAGATTCAGACTTGTGCCTCAGCTACGCTGCCAACCCACTGTGGGGTCTCAGGGAGGTCATGACAGACATTTCTTCAGAGAACATTCTGGAGTGCCTCCAGGCAGGCCCCTCAGTGGGCAACAGATGAGAAACAGACCCAGAGCTCTGGCATCTTTGCTTCTCACAGCCTCAGTTTCCCACCTGTGTGGGGATCCAGTACCTCTCAGGTGAAGAGAAGCAAATGGAAGCCTCTGTCTAGGTGAGAGGGGAATACAGAGAGAATGTTCCCTTCAAGTCCTCCTGATGATTTGTGGCTCAGCCCTGGTATAATCTCCTCTCCGAAACTCGGACCGTGAAGATACAAAGAGTAGGAGCAAACCCTGCAGGCTTTGAATAAGATGGTCTGAAAAGAAAAGTCTTTTTCCTTGACCCGAGAGGAAGGCTGTGGGGTCTGATCCAGGCACTCCGTGCTGTGTGACTTTGAGTAAACTGCATACTTTCCTGCACTCTTAATCCTCCCATCTGGGCAGCAGGGACTCTGCCAGGCTCTGTCCAGCCATGCTGTTCTGGATCCTAGCACACTTCCAAGGGGCTCCTCTCCAAGTCCTCCACAGATACCTCTCTAACTGAGCAAGGCTTGCTTTACTCTCTGCTGTCCTTCTGGGACCACGCACCAGGGACCGAGACCTGGCTGCTAAGCTCTTGGGTGGTTTCATTGTCCTGGGAGCTCAGTGGTAAAGAACCTGCTTGCCAGTGCAGGAGACAAAAGAGACGTGGGTTCAATCCCTGGGTTGGGAAGATCCCCTGGAGGAGGGCGAGGCAACCCACTCCTTGCCTAGAGAACCCCAGGGACAGAGGAGTCTGGCAGGCTACAGTCCATGGAGTCGCACAGAGTCGGACACGACTGAAGTGGCTTAGCACACACAGCACAGCACTCCATTTGCAGATGTCGCTGCCAGCAGCAGCTGGAGGCGAGCCTTAGGAATGTTCTGGGCCTCCAGAGGTCACTGGAGAGGCCACTGGAGATTCAGACTTGTGCCCAGCTACGCTGCCAACCCACTGTGGGGTCTCAGGGAGGTCATGACAGACATTTCTTCAGAGAACATTCTGGAGTGCCTCCAGGCAGGCCCCTCAGTGGGCAACAGATGAGAAACAGACCCAGAGCTCTGGCATCTTTGCTTCTCACAGCCTCAGTTTCCCACCTGTGTGGGGATCCAGTACCTCTCAGGTGAAGAGAAGCAAATGGAAGCCTCTGTCTAGGTGAGAGGGGAATACTATGGTCTGTTTTTCTCCCCAGCATTCTGTTCTCTCTAACCACCACCACCCCCTCATTGTTTTTCTCCACTGACCTCTTCTTCCCCTGCCTTCCTGTCCATCTGTCTACCTCTGGGGGTTCCTGTGGGGCCACCTTCCCCTCCAGTTCCCCCAGCCCTGCTTCCTGTCTGGACTGGGGTGTTTATACAAGAAATGCCTATGGATGCTTTGGAGGTCATATTTCACCTGGTGCCTGACTCGGCTCAGCTTTCTTGTGGCGCCTGCCCCTCCAGTGGCCCGGCTTGAGGGCCCGTCTGATCTCCCTCCCCAGGCCCAATGTTTTCCTTGGTCGGCCCTGACCAAGTGACGCATTCTTGGCAGGGTATTTTTCTGAAACAGCCCCAGCTCCTCCAAGCCCCAGTGTGTTCCCAGGGATGTGGTGGGCTGAGGTGGGGGCTGCTTTCCCAGTCGAGACACTGAAGGGATTGGGGGTGGGGCAGGCCTGGCTCTGTCCTAGAAAAAACTAGAGTAAACGGGGCACACCAGTTTAGCTGAATCTTTCTCTGTGCTGGGAATTGTGTTCCCTACCCATTGTCCTGCTGAACTGCACAGAACGTCACCTCCATGACCGCAGGATTCCCCAGAACCTATACACTGTCTGGCACACAATAAGTCAGTTCAGTTCAGTCACTCAGTCGTGTCCGACTCTGCAACTCCATAGACTGTGACACACCAGGCTTCTCTGCCCTTCACCAACTCTCAGAGCTTGCTCAAACTCATGTCCATTGAGTCAATGATGCCATCGGATCATCTCATCCTCTGTCATCCCCTTCTCCTGCTTCAATCTTCTCCTGCCACAATGTGCCTTCAGTTGTGCCTGCTGCCACAACGATAAATAGTTGTGGAACAAATGAGTGAGAAAAAAACACGGCTTTTGAAGTAGGAATTGTTGTCTCCGTTTTATTAGCAAGGAGACTAAGGCATAGAGGGATTGTGGGACATGCCTGAGGCCCCATGGCTAGTAAGTAGCTAATTGAGAGCTTATTATCTAATTCTGGCTAGCCTCACGCTGGGTTGTCCTCTGCAAGATCTCTGGCTCTGTGGTCTGCAAGCCCAGGAGGCCTAGAGAACCCATCAGGGACATACTTAGGGCTCCTGAGGTGGCTGTCGCTCTGATGTTTCACTTATGAGCTGCCCTCTCCCAGCTTCTTCCTCTCCTCTTGTGTTGGAGACACTGGGCCCCCACCAAGAAAGATGATAGAGTCTGCACCCACCTCTGCAGATCAGTCTTGGGCCAGACCCTTCCCTCCTTCACCATTCAAGCAGGTTCTGACCATCAGCCTTATGCCAGGCCCTGGGATGGGCACAAGGAGTGCAGGGTTAAGAAAGATGTCATTCCCACCCAGGAAGGGTTCATTCACTAGCTGGGGAGCCACATAAAACGTGGGGCAGCATATTAAGAATATTTACAAAATGCTGTGGGAACATTTAGCCTATTTAACTGGTACAAAAGTTAGGGAAGGTATCACAGAGAAGGGAGCTTTTGGTCTGGGTCTCACAGGATGAGTAGGAGTTTGCCAGTTGAATAAAGCATTTGCTGGGGGAGGGGTCCACTCTAGGTGAGTAGACTTACAGTCTAATGGCACTAGAGTGGTTAGCTGGGATTAGAGTGAGGACTTTGAATTCCAGACTAAGGAATTTAGCGCTGTACTAGTCATCAAGACGCCAAGAGATGTTCCTGAACACAAGACTGACTGTGACCCAGTTTGCACTTTAGAAGGATCCCTCTGGCAGCAAGTTTGTTGGCAAAGATTAGGTGTAGTTGACACATTAAATCAGTGAGTTGGTGGAACCCAGGGCTATATGTGGAGGAAGCAGGTGGAAAGATGAAAGTGGAGCTCAGGAGACATGTAAGGCCTTTAATATGGATGGATCTGGAAAGCAGCCTCAGAGCAGCAAGAGCTGAAGATGAGGGAGGGCATGTCATGTATGAACAAAAGGAGCCAGGACTGGATGAGTTCTCAAGAACAGGGATGGCAGGGAGGGAGCAGCCACAGAGGTGGGAGGCAAACCAGAATTCTCAATTGGTAGAGGCTGGCCCTTGGGCCAAATGCTGCTGCAGACTGGCCGAGGAGGAGCCAGAAGGGCTGGCCATGAGATTTAGGGTTCTTTGGGGGCAGCAGCAGATAGTCCAGGGCGGGCACGCCCCACCTTCCCCACCAGGACCTGCCACTGCAGGAACCTCGCCTTCCCTGGGTGAGGGGGCTCCAAGAGGCCACAGGCAGCCTGGCCCTTCATCCCCAGCCTCTCCCTTCACCACCCCCTTTGTCTGCCTGGCGAGCTGGGTGGGCATGCGCAGGGAGGCTGGCCCACTGCCAGCAGCTCTTCCTGCCGGCCCACAGCCACGACCAGGAGGGAACAGGCCCTAATTGAGCCTTTGTGGAGCTTCCCACAGAGCCTTGGGCACTGAACACAGCGGGGTCTCTGACTCTGTGAACTCCCAGTCAGAATCCCACAAAGTCAAATTCAGAGGCAGGCCCCACACGCTGCTGCCGCTGAGCAGCACTTTTGTACCCTGTGTCATCCTGCCTCTTGTTGACCCCTCAGCCCATCCCCTCCTCCACCCCCAGCTGACATCCTGCTCACCCTTCAGGCCCCAGCTCAGCAGCCATCTCTCCACGAAGACTTCACTCTCCACAACAGGGATGTGCCTGTTCCAGTGTTTAAATAACCAGGCTCCGGGGCTGCACCTCAAACAATGTCATGTACTTTGTGAACCTCCCCTCACTTATCGTAGCCCTGCAATGTCATTGTGTTACCCTCTTCCCAGATAAGAAAACCAAGGTTCAGAGATATCAGGTGACTAAAGTTGCCACCGCAGGAGACCCAGTGCCCTTGGGCACCGAAGCTATGCCTTTTACCACTCAACCCCCTCTTGGGCCTGGCAGTGCCCTTGGGGACAGAGAGAATCAATCAAGTCCATGCTTGTCTTTCTGTGACAATGGCTTTAACCCCCAACTCTTGTTCCCTGGCAAGAGGGTCTGGGGGTAGTGGGACAGGTTGCGTGACCCCCAAACTTGCCCAGTGTGTTGCCATTTATAAAGCTCTCTGACATCTGTGATCTCCTTGGCATCTCTGCTTAGGCTGCACGAGTGATGTTTTTAAAAAAATAAAAATTTCCCTGTCTCATAGCCTGAGCTCAGCACCTGCTCCCTGCCCATCCCCCCATATCCCTGGCCCACTTCCTCATCCCTCCTGTTCCCAAGCCAGAAATTGGACATCATCCTCACACCTGTCTCTCCTTTACCCCTACAGCCAGTCAGTTGGCCACCAGAGCCACCGAGTCTCCCCCTACAGATGTCTTGCAAGCCATGTCCGTCTGCTGCTCCTCTAGCTCAGGCCTCATGGTCTCGCCTGGACCACTTCATTTGTTTCCTGACGGAGACTATTTGCTGCCCTGATCAGGCCAGTTTCTTCTGCCACCATGCTTTTTGCCATTTCCTCACCGAACGTACCCTTCCTGCCCTTTCCTCTCTGCGTGCCACGACCTCAGTTTCCTCCTCTCACACAGGGATCACCCCATCCATTCTCCCTGACTAACTAACCCCTGATGACTGTGTTCACAGTCTTCCACCAAAAGTCTGCGGACCACCATCGGGGAGGCGTTCGAGCGGCTGCACCGGCTGCTGCGGGAGCGGCAAAAGGCCATGCTGGAGGAGCTGGAGGCAGACACGGCTCGCACGCTAACCGACATCGAGCAGAAAGTCCAGCGCTACAGCCAGCAGCTGCGCAAGGTGCAAGAGGGAGCGCAGATCCTGCAAGAGCGGCTGGCTGAGACTGACCGGCACACCTTCCTGGCCGGCATGGCCTCGCTCTCCGAGCGGTAAGTGCCTGCCTGCCTCAGCGTCTTCTCCACATGGGTCACCCCTTCCCCGGCCCCTGTAGAATGGAGGGAATGGAGGCAGATGGGGGTGGCTCGCAGAGAAATCATTCGTTCAAATCTCCATCAAACACACAGGACATCTGCTCTGTGCCATAGCCTGGGGTGAAGGTTTTGCGTATGCACGCTATTTTATACATCATATTTATAATCCTATAGGATATTACTTGTTTTGCATGATTTATAAGTATACATTTTATACTATTTATTATAATATATTTTTTTATAACACTACTAACCCCTTGGAGGTCATTACCACTGTCATTGCTATTTCACACATGTAGAAACTGAGGCACAGAGAAACTGGAGCAACTGGCAAAAGCCCTTCATCTAGTACATGGGGGAGCCAGGATTTAAGCCCAGGTCGCTTTGGTTCCATAGCTACCTTTAATAATAATACTTGGGACTTCCCTTGTGGTCCAGTGGTGAAAACTCCTTGCTCCCACTGCAGGGGGCATAGATTCGACCCCTGGCTGGGGAACTAAGATCCTGCATGCTGCATAGTGTGGCCCTCCCAAAATAACAAGTAAATAAAACTTTACAATAATAATAATAACACTTAATTACTGATTTTCCCTTGTGGCTCAGCTGGTAAAGAATCCGCCTGCAATGCAGGAGACCTGGGTTCGATCCCTGGGTTGGGAAGATCCCCTACAGAAGGAACAGGCTACCCACTGGAGAATTCCATGGACTATATAGTCTACGGGGTCGCAAAGAGTTGGACATGACTGAATGACCTTGACTTTTGCTTTCAGTGACCAGTGCTGATAGCTGATGTCATGTATTATGTTGCCCATGAGGCACACACTGTGCTAAGCATTTTACATGCATTAAGCCACACAGTGTTCACAAGCCTAGGAGGCAGGTGTTATCGTAGTACCCATTTTAAAGATGAAGAAGGTGTAGCTAGAGACTTAGGAAGTGGGAGAAGCAAGCACTTGAGTCTGAATATGGCAGACTTCCCATACATGGCCTCTCCCTATGCCAGCAACTCTGGAGGTGCTGGGATGGGAATCCAGCCCTCAGTGTGGTCTGCTCTCTTGCTCTCTTTCCAGGCTCAAAGGGAAAATCCACGAGACCAACCTAACCTATGAAGACTTCCCAACCTCCAAGTATACAGGCCCCCTGCAGTACACCATCTGGAAGTCCCTGTTCCAAGACATCCACCCAGGTAAGCCCCTTCCTGCCACTCACCAGACGGCCCAGGAAGAGGCAAGGATCATCACAGGTCAGAGCTAGATGAGCCACTGCCCAGTCCAATCCCCTGCTCTATACAAGGCATGGGAGCAGGGAAGAGGGATGGGAAGGGTGCCTTAATAAGCATCTACTATGTTCCAGGGCCTGTGCTGGCACCTGCGGTAGCCCAACCCAGGGAATCTTTATAATGAAACAACTCCACAAGGTTGGTTCTACTAGTGTGCCCATTCTCTAGATGAAGAGACTGAGGCCCTGGGCTGTTCACTCATTCGCTCTATGAGTACAGAAGAGATCAAGCACCTCCCTCACACCAGGCACTATTCTAGGTACTGAAGATAAAGCAGTGAACGAAACAGGCAAAACTTCCTACCCTCGTGCATCTCAGTTATATCCTAGGGTGTGAGAGAGAAAGAAAACAAAATTAAATAAGTAAAATACATAGTTTATTAGATAGTGATAAAAGATAAGGAAGGGGGCTAACAGATGTTGAGGTAGGATAAAACGTTTAGTAGTGGATTCAGTCAGAAGACCTCCCGGAGAAGGAGGGAGTAAAGACCTGAAGGAAGATGGAGAAGAGTGAGCCATGTATATACCCTGGGAAGAGTGCTCCCGGCAGTGGGAATAGCAAGTGCGAAGGCTCTGAGGCAGGAGCAGCTGGGCATGTTCAGGGAAGAGTAAGGAGACCAGTGTGGCTGGAGTGGAATGAGTGAGAAGGAGAGTGGAGGTAGACCATGAGGGCCTGTGAGCCCAGGTGAAAACCTTCAACTTTGTGCTGAGTGAGATGGGAGCCATCGGAGGGTTTGGGACAGTAACATGTAGTAATGCGAGTTTTTAAGTGTTTAAAGTATTCCTCTGGCTGCTGAGTTGAGATTAGACTGCAAGGAATAAAGGGTAAAGGTCAGGAGCCTACTACAGTAATCCAGGTGAGAGGTGATGCTGGCCTGAAGCAGGGTGATAGTGCACACAGTGAGACGTGATTGGACTTAGGGTCCATACTGAACAGAAAGCCAACAGGATTTTCTAATGTATTGGATCTCAGATGTGAGAAAGAAAAAAAAAAACACAATAAGGAAGACTACAATGATTTTGGCTGGGGTAACTGGGAAGATGGAGTTGTAAGCATGTGAGATTCGTGATGCCAATTAGATGTCTCAGGGCAGATGTGGAGAAGGCAGTGGAAATGACCCGTATGCAGTTCAGGAGGAGGGTCTGGGCCAGTGGTGTCCTCATGTGGATGGAACCGAATGAGCAAGGAGGAGATCACCTAGGAGGTGAGTTGAGGGTAGAGAGAAAAGAGAGAGGGTCCTCCATGCTAACACTTGGCGCCCTGGGGCCCTCCTAGAAGTCCAGGACAGGAAGGGGACCCAGTCAAGGAAACTGAGAAGGAACAGCCAGAGAACAGGAGGGAGACTTGGTCCATCCTGGAAGCCAAGTGGAGAAAGTGTTTCGAGGAGGGGGCGTGGCTGGTGGTGGCCAGGCTGCAACGCCAAGAGTGGAGGGCTCAGCACTGACTGTTCTCTTGGTCTTGATGGCCTTGACAGGAGCCGCTCTGGTGGAGCAATGGAGGCAAATCCTGATTGGAAGCCATCCAAGAGAGAATGGGAGAGGAAGTGGAGACAGTGCTTTCAAAGAGTTTTATTTATGGGAAGGAGAGAGCGTATGGCAGGAGCTGTTTGTTTAATATAGAAGAAATGATAGCATGTTTGTGGGGAAAGGGGGCTTCCCTGGTGGCTCAGCTGGTAAATAATCCACCTGCAAAGTAGCATACCCTGGTTCAATTCCTAGGTTGGGAAGATCCCCTGGAGGAGGACATGGCAACCCATTCCAGTATTCTTACCTGGAGAATCCCCATAGACAGAGGAGCCTGGCAGGCTACAGTCCATGGGGTCGCAAAGAATCGGACATGACTGAGCAACTCAGCACAGCACACGGGGGAAGTGGGGCACGGAAAAGATGCGATAGGAAAAGGTAGAACTGAGGATGAATGAGGGAGAGTTGCTGGATGCTGTCGGGTGTGGGGTCCACCCCAGCCTCTGCTGGGAGCCCAGAGAAGGTAGAATACATGGGCACCGAAGCAGAGGGGCAGGTGGTGGGAGCTCGTGGGAATTCTGTTCTGATGCCTTTGTCTTTCCCAGTAAGGTAGGAAGCAAGGTCATCTGCTGGGATGAAAATGGGAGGTTGGCTGAGAGGGGAGAAAGTCTGAAATGGATTTCTAGTAGAGTCAGTAGACCCTGGGACTCTGAGATCAACACCTTCCCAACATTACACAACCTACCAGGGCATCAGAGGCTAACCTACTGCCAGCAGGGGACCTTCTGTGTTGAGTCAGGCACAATGTCCAATAGAGAGGAGACGAGGATGTAGAGGGGACTAGTCCCTAAGAGATAGACACTATTATTATTTCTTAGATGAGGAAACTGAGGCACAGAATTGTTAGGAACTGGTCATGGTAATAACCTGGTCAATGGTAAAGCCAGGATTTGAACCAGATCCATCAGACCCAAAGGGCGTGCCCTTCCTTACCTAGCCTACCAGGCATTTTCTGGCCTCATACTACCAACCCAGGAAGGCTGCTGGGGAGGCTGAGGCTCAGAGAGGCTCACCGATTTTCCCAGGTCACACAGCAATGAGAGCTCTTTGCACCTGTCTGGATTCATTCTTTCAATCTACAAGCATTGAAAGTCCTTTGAGGCATGTTCAGGAGAGACAGATGGGACAACAGACCCTGATAGTCCATGGGAAAAGGGCCATGATGAGGGACTTACACAGAGCCATGGGAGCCCAAGAGGCAACAGGAAGCTCTGGGTAGGTCAGGGAAGGAGCCAGGGGAACACTGAGCAGATGGTGTTTGCACTGAGCACTGAAAACTGAAGGCTTTCCACTTGGGGAGGATGTGGCCTAGAGGTGTCCCCAGACAATCCCTGGCATTGAGAACGATATGCGCAAAGAAGCATCCCAGGATGCTCACGATTGGCCTCCAGGTACAGATGGAGAAGGACTGAGGATGACCACTGAGGGTGCGAGTGCTGGACAGGGATGGGGCTCCCCTCTAGGTGACTGAAGGCCACCTCTGATGCATCATGACCAATTTCACAAAGATGAAGGAATACCTCCCAGTACCCTTTAGTCTGGATCTGTGCCGTTGTTGACAAAGGGGGCAGTAGCTGGGGGAAGGGCCCATTTTCCAGCAGACTGGGTAGGGCTCTGGACTATCCTCCTGGGGTGGCGGGGGAGGGGGGCGGTCTCTGTGTGCTCCCAGCCTTGGAGGGACCTTCACAGTGGGACCCAGCAGGGTAAGGGCCACACATGGGTGAAGCGGCATAATTCAAAGAAGCAAGAAGCCCAGCCAAGGGTCCTGACCCCTCCCGTGACCCAGGGAAGCCCCTCAGGCAGATGGTCTCAGGAGCTGATTTATCTCAGCTGCCACCTGCCCCACCCCCATCACAGCTCAGTGAGGCAATCCAGACAGTTAAACCTTATATGTCAAGGCACGGTGAGATTTGGGCCCTGCAAATGGCAACCCACTCCAGTGTTCTTGTCTGGAGAATCCTAGGGATGGAGAAGCCTGGTGGGCTGCCGTCTGTGGGGTCGCAGAGTTGGACACGACTGACGTGACTTAGCAGCAGCAGCAGCAGTCTCTCCTGCTCCCTCTACATCACACCCAGACACACTGAGCCATCTTCAGGTCTTACATGAGCCATATTCCCTCTCCTGCACACTTTTCTCACTTTTGCACAAGCAGTTCCCCTTGACACAAACCTCAGTCTTTGATAACTAACTCCTACTATCTTTCACATCATAGTTTATAAACACCTCCTCTGATATGCCTTCCTGGATTTCTCCAAGTAGACCTGGGCTTTCCTGGTCTTGCTGTCTTATTAAAGTCTGCATGGCTGTCTCTCTCACTAAACTGTGAGCTCTGAGAGGTCAGGGGCTGAGTCTGATACATCACTCTACATCCCCAGCAGCCAGTGCAGTAAATGTTTGTGGATGATTGAATGAAGAAATGAATGAGTCCTGGTCTCAGTTCTGTTACTATAATAAAGTGAAGTGAAGTGGAGTCGCTCAGTCGTGTCCGACCCTTTGCGACCCCATGGACTGTAGCCTATCAGGCTCCTCCCTCCATGGGATTCTCCAGGCAAGAGTACTGGAGTGGGTTGTCATTTCCTTCTCCGGGGGATCTTCCTGACCCAGGGATCGAACCTGGGTCTCCAGCATTCCAGGCAGACGCTTTAACCTCTGAGCCATCAGGGAACCCCATAGCCTGGTATTAAGTAGGTGCTCAGTGATTATTTGTTAAATGAAGGAACTTGCTGCACATCCCTGGACAAGTCCCTTCCTCTCTCCAAGCCTCTGTTTCCTCCTCTATTATAGGGATACTAGTGTTCCCTTCTTGACTCCTCTACAAGAGAGCAAATGGAGAAGGCAATGGCACCCCACTCCAGTACTCTTGCCTGGAAAATCCCATAGACGGAGGAACCTGGTGGGCTGCAGTCCATGGGGTCGCTAAGAGTCAGACATGACTGAGCGACTTCACTTTCACTTCTCACTTTAATGCATTGGAGAAGGAAATGGCAACCCATTCCGGTGTTCTTGCCTGGAGAATCCCAAGGACGGGTAAGCCTGGTGGGCTACCGTCTATGGGTCGCACAGTTGGACACGACTGAAGTAAGTGAGCAGCAGCAGCAGCAGCAGCGTTCCCTTCTTGACTCCCCCACAAGAGAGCAAACGGACGTGGGAATTTGCTGATTGCCCCAGGGCAGGCTTTCTCAGCCTCAGAACTATTGACAGTTGGGGCTGGATAATTCCTTGTCATTCCGGTGTTCTTGCCTGGAGAATCCCAAGGACGGGTAAGCCTGGTGGGCTGCCGTCTATGGGTCGCACAGTTGGACACGACTGAAGTAAGTGAGCAGCAGCAGCAGCAGCAGCGTTCCCTTCTTGACTCCCCCACAAGAGAGCAAACGGACGTGGGAATTTGCTGATTGCCCCAGGGCAGGCTTTCTCAGCCTCAGAACTATTGACAGTTGGGGCTGGATAATTCCTTGTCTTGGGAGCTGTCCTGTCCATGGTAGGACATTTAACAGCATCCCTGGTCTCTACCCAGCTAGATGCTACACACACATACACACCCAGATGTGACAACCAAATATATCTCATTGTCCAATGTCCCCTATGAGGCGGATCCCAGTTAAGAATGACTTCCCCAGAGAAAGCAGCCTGTAGGAGCGGCGCTGAGGGAGCCCCAGTGTGCGCTCTGAACATCCTGCCAAGGATAGCAGCCCTGGGGGTTCAGAGAACAGTGGCCTGGTTAGCCAGGCCTCTTCCTTTGTCTGTAGGGCCTGTGAAGTCACTCTGGCTCTTCTGCCAAAACCAAGGCCCTTTATGTCTAGATGGGAGGGGCAGGCGCCCCCAGGGACCTAGCCCTGGATTCTAGCAGCTTCCTGCCTACCCGCCTTCCAGTTCAGGCTTCCTACTGGGTCACCAGAGAATTTTATCTATCACCTGTTACTCCCCTGCTCTGGAACCTTGACTCTCCACCTCCCACCCACAACCCTGCCCCACCCCTCAGCTGACACTGGAAACCCTCCTGCAACTGCCTGTCCTGACTGCCCCATCTCCTGGGCACCAACTTCCTCCCCACCCAGGACAAGTGGCCATTGTCCAGAGGACACCAGACACTGCTTCCTTTGCTCCTGCCACCTCCTTGTCTGGGTTGCTCTCTCCTCCCCCTGCTTATCTGAATCCAATCATTTTGGGTTCCAACATATTCACTGTCAACTGTGTGACCCAGGGCAGATCTCCACCGTGTCTAAGCTTGTTTCCTCATCTGTGAAACAGATGGTGGAAGGTATGATTTATGCCCAGGGAAGGTAGGAGATTTAAATAAGATTATTTATTTGTGATAATAATCCTGGAACTTAGTAAATGCATGATACCTATTTCTTATGATTATCATGAATCATCGGATGTTTCCTCAGTCTTGCTGAACAGGCTTTCTGGGGCCTAAAGGAAACAACATGAGTGAAAAGACCTTAGCTCGAGTTCCGGTTCCACATCCACCCCAAGTGGCAAATTAAGCAAGCCACTTAATTCAGAGAAATCTCCTTGGAACCTCAGTTTCCTCTTCTGAAAAATGGGTACAGTAATTTGTGCTGCTGAGGCTGCTGTGTTGGTCTCATGAGCTAGAGGATGTGAAAGTGTTTTTTTTTTTAATGCCCCACTGGGTGCAGCTGAGGGCCTGAGTAGGCAGGAGGAACCAGACTTTCTAAAAGCCTGACCAGAGAAAACAACTGATGGTATTTCTTGCTCTGTCAGGCCTCAAAGTTGCCCTTGAGAACAAGGAGGCACAAATGACTTGCTGCCCAGTCTTTGGAGCTGCTGGACTTTGGAGTTTCTCTGTTGCTTGGGTTGCTGCAGTGTGTGGTTGATGGTGGCCAAGAGACAGATCCTGGGCCCCCTGCAGTCCACGCTCCTTCCTGAATGCTTTTTGACCTTGAGGTCTCACTTTAGTTCAGTCCCTCAGTCTT